>APFE031018789.1:0-27833 GCA_000404065.3 Pinus taeda
AAAAAAATTTAGAAAAATGATATTTGAATGATAAAAACTCAAATTCTATGATAAAAAATAGAAATGAAAAAAAGAGAGAATGAATAGAGTACACTATTTTACATAAAATAAAATAATTTATAACACCACCAACCAATAGTTTTATTTTAAATTAAAATATATAAACATTAAAACAAACATAAATATATTTTTTATAGATTTCAATTGGGGTGTGGGTAATAGCTAGTTTTAATTATAGTTGTGAGCTAATGCATGACTTTTCATCTTCAAAGGTTGATATTTGTATCTTTCAAAATCTAAAACATATGGCATACACGCCTACAAATTCCTCTCTCATACTCTGTTACTTGAAGATTTCCTTTCACTAAGTATTCAATTCATCAATCATCCCTTGGGTGGTATCATTCATCATCATTGCTTCTAAACTCAACTCCAGCATTATGGTTTTCTGATCTGTATCACTTTGAGTCTCCATGAACATAGTATACAATATTCCTTCACATCAACTCAATATGATGGTTCACACATGCTAATTGTCTCATCCCAAAAAATATTACCCTATCTTTTCCTTTTACCTCTATGTTAGCCTCATCAGTGTTCATCACCTTGGAATTCCGTCATTTATTTGGCAACACACATGATCTCCTTTGCAACAAAAATTTGATTCAGTAATCCACCTAGCCACTTTCTTTCACTTCAACAAAGATTACGATGCAGGGAATCAATACTTTGGTGGAAATCCCATCACATGGTCTTGACCTTCACCCAAGTTTCCACACCTCCACATGTTAAAGTATGACATCAATGGTGTGATTGGTCCAAAATATTGCGACTCTCACCCTTAATTTTGTTGAATATTTTTCATCCAAATAATTAATTATCTCCTTGGACTTTAGTGCCTCTTTTTGTAATTATTTCTTGCATAAAGCAATGCTCATATACGATCCTCTTATCATAATATTTTGTTGTGGAATTCTAATAATATACTCCCATATAGAATGAACATCTTGAACAATTTCATCCCAAAACATTTGTGTATCCTCAATTAAAGAAATATTACCTTCAAACTTGGTTTTCAACTCTTTGATTTCATCTTGAGTTTCCTTATACTTACTTGGAAGCTGAATGTTATTTTCATATAATATGTTCTATTGCCTCTCCTTTACATTCAACTACTCCCTTACCACAAGCAAATCATCTTGGGTTTTCTTTAGTTCAACTTATGAAATTCTAAGTTATTACATGGCCTTTGTTAATTTCTCTGAGGGTTCATCTAATTCAGTTCAAACCATAATGGTGCAAACATGATTTTTAATTTACTGTTGTAAGCCTTGCACTTATTCCTGCAAAATAAATATGTCTTTATTTCTATCAACTAATTATCCTATTAGTAACTCCTTCTTTTCAACTTGAGCCAACTCAGTTGTTTGAGTATTCTCAGTTCTAGGAATTTTTAGTTCTTCCATAATGATTGCACCTCATATTCTATGATTTGAAGCAAGGTCTTGAATCTCTGTTGCCATCTTAATTATCAGTTTGTAACCTCTTTCTTTAATTTGTTGATAATTCATTTGCAAAGTTTCAAATGAAAAAGGAATCACTTCTATCATGAATACTGCCAAATGAGTGGAGATACAAGAGGAAGTAGTATGCCATGGATTTCCCAACTGCATTTGAAACCCAAGCTCTTTTAAAGGTCCTTTTGTTAATTTTATTTGTATTTCTTCTTCATCCTCCATTGAGATTTTAGTCCTCTTTTGAGATTTCTTCTTCTTCTTCAAAGTATTCTCATTTACCATAGGGGTTTCAACATCCTTTAACCATTGCACCCAACAATATGGCCAAGTATTTTCGTTTTCCATTTTTTCAATTTCTGGTCTACTTTCGTGAATATAAGGTGCAAAACTAATTTCTAGCTTTTTATGAGAAATTATATGGTGAGTTTCATATTACAACTTTTCTCATTTCTCAAAGACAAACTCCTTTGTCATCACATCCACCCATGTAAGGGATTTTCTATCGTTTATAATAAATGGACCTAAAGTCCTCTCTAGCTTAAAAACATACCTTTTTTCTGTAGGAGAAAAATGTACTTGGTCAACACAAAGACCATGGCTTACAAATTCACAAGAAAATATCCTCATAGGGAAACATATTAGCCTTGAAATGAAGGTTGGGTGAGCATCTTTGTGAAGCAGGCCAAAATTATCTTTCTTCACTAAAGTGGATGACCAAGATTCATTTATTGGCCAATATGATTGAATAAAATTGGATATTATTTATTAAATGATTTTACACAGTTTTACATTTTTTATCTATACTTTAGCTTAAATATGTATGCTACAGATTTCATACAACATTATAAGTTTTGATTTGACTTGCGTTTTGTGAAACCTGTCTATAAGAGGGAAACATAGTTATGTCGGGTATTTGTAAGACATGTTGCACGGTTATATCCTCAGGTTAGTAATTGTCCAATAATTTCCCATGTTGAATTTTGTTACGAAGAGTGTAATGGGTTTTCCCTAGGAGTGCATATTCCGACTATGATCATTGGCACATATGATCAATCACTACTCAAACAAAATTGGATTTTAGTTTATAGCATTTCCTTAATGAAAATGACTATGGCACGTTGCATAAAATGATTTTATATTTAGATTGGAATGATCATTATCTCATGGTTAATTATGCATATGTCCTAGTATGCATTTATTTGAGGCACATAAACCTTGACTTGAACCCTACAAAATCGATCCAATTTGGCATATTTTTTTAGCACAAGCTAAATTTCTATGTTCAAAATTATTGTTAATTGTGAGTAAAAATGTACTCTCCAAGTTGAATCATTCAATTTGGCCTTGAAATGAAGGTTGGGCATGCATTTTTGTGAAGTAGGCTAAATTTGCATTGCTTCACTAAAATTGACACCCAGACTTCATTTATTGAGAAATTTAATTGATTCAAATTGTAGATTATATATTTAAGTATTTTACACAATTTTGAGTTATCATATGAAATTCCAAGTTTTAGTTCAACTCTAATTATGTGAAATTTGTGTATATGTATTTCCTCAACTTGTCCTTGTGTAGAACACTTGTACTTCTAATTCAATGAAATAATTCAAACTCTTCACATTAATTGTCAATCTGGGTATGTTTTGTTATTTCAATAATACTATGAAAAATATATGCAAGTTAAAATGATGATTAGTTCTAATGAATCTCAAGCTCACTCATTGTAATCATACTGTCAACAAGTCAACACTCTTGTTGTTACACTCTCAAACTTGCTCACACTCTCAAGAAATAAACACACAATGCAAAATAAAACTGCTTTGTTACAGAGTTACTCTTATTCAGAAAAGAAAGTCACTCCTGAAAGTCATTCTCTTAAAAAATGTTGGAATAACCAAAATTAACTCACCATCAAACTATAATGGGAATTAAATAATTGTCACACTAACAAAGGGACCGGTGCAAGCCATATGTTGTCACACAATACAGAGGTTAGGATTCTGCAATCACTAAAGCATCAAAAAGTCTAATAATAGTGGTAACAATAATCACGTATTAATTATAACTCAGAGGAAATAAATAAAAAATACGCAATACTTTCCTAACCAATGAACCCTGCTAAGAGGGAGGGCCCTATCTTCCTAGCAACGGCTAGTCCACTACATACCACACAAGCTAGTGAATAGAAAGGTATGCCGCCATGAATGATTGAGATCTAATGATAGATACTGATTTACAATTTCAGTGCTCTCCCTCTCTATCATTCTCTATTTGTTTCTATATGTCTATCTCCATGTGTGGAAAGCAGATCGCTTTATAATTTTATATTACAATGATAAGATCCTAACGAGAATCTCTCGATTCTCATGTGAAATAATTTGACAATGTATATTAAAAATTTATATGGTTAGGAATATTATGTGGCAAGTATTCAAAATTACATTAATTATGAATAGGAAACCCTAATCGTATCAGCAAAATTTGACACAAAAAAATTGAGCTCCAACAGGCGCTCAACACACAAAATTTTCTCATCCTTGAGCCACTCGATCTTCCTTCTATCCCCATGCATTTGGTAACATTGTTCCATATTTACGTTGTATTCAAGCCATTGGTACACTACTTTTAGGGCGGCTTATGGAGCTTATGGAGGAGAGTGCTACATCCCCCCTCCATAGAGACATGCTCAGAAGAAGAATCCTTCCAAGCATTGTTGCTCCAGGGCCAATTTCCATGTCTATCATTGACACTTGTCCCCTTCTTGTTCCTACACCTGCTCATTCCTCTAGAAAGTAATGGCTAGATTTCGATCGTCTATCCTCCACCATGATTTACTAACTTTAATTGGAATTTTTGCATGTTTTACATCATTGTAATGATATATTGCACTTTGATATGATACAATATGATTATGGTTTCGCTTCATATGTTGTAATATTAGAAATATAACAAACATATATTAAATATTAGATGAAATAATTAAATTTCATTTTGAATATTTTTTTTGTAGAACACGTTTCTTCGAGAAGATTGAGCTGATCTTGAGATCGTTCCAGATTATGTTGGGTATGGTTCAAACATTCGAGACAATGATGATGAGGTAGATGGAGAGGACATCGAGGTAAACGATGAAGATGATTATTATGATGGTGATGATCATGATAGACATGATGATGATGATGATGATGAGCAATAAGTTGGTAGTAGCTAGTGAAATTTATCATAGCTAGAGACATTTATCATATAGACTCCATCATGGGTCATCGTTCATAAATTGTTGTGATGTCTCACTTTAATGTTTATTTATCGTATGTATCATTTTCACCTACATTACCATATTGAGTTGTATCATTTTGACATGTATCATTTTGGAATATATCATATTTACATATATCATATGGGACTGCATTATGTGTAGCTGGTGATAGACCAACAATTTGTTTATTAATAATATAAAAATATTGGTTATAGTTAAAAATATATATATTTTTTTCATGCCAATGTTGTGTTATGGTTTGTAACTATAAGAAACCTGAAAGGGCTATGCTATGGAAATCTCTATGATGTGAGTCTGGGCCTACATTATGTGTAGCTAGTCAAGACCAACTATTTTGTTTATGAACAATATAAAAATATCAGTTATAGTTAAAAAAAAATATTTTTGGTTTGTATGGATGTCCATTTCTCTAAAAAATATTTATAAATTGTATGCTACAAAATATTTCAAGTGCAATATGACTTAGTTTATAATCATAAAACTTATATCATAGGCATGATATAATTAACTAATTTAATTGAAATAAAAAACATTAAATAATAATTGGTAGCTATAAAGGAAGCATCATGAGTTCTTAAAATGAAAGTATAATGTGGTGCTAAAATGAAAGTAAAATTAGATCTTAAATTGGAAGCCATACTTGGAGCTATTATTGGCTATAAATAGAATGTTACATTGGTTTCTTAACAAGAAGAACATTTAGAGGCTAATTAAGAAGAAAATCCCAACACTAAAAGGAAGCAAACCCTGAACCTAAAAAAGAAATAAACCCATATATCTACTTATTTCATCGAAGTTGACGTGGCTCAAAGATATTTTAGCATTCAATGTGGAGACTTTGGAATAGATTGTTTGAAACGTCATCCACGTAATAGACTCTATTGGAGAACGCTAGGAATCGGAGTATGTGACAGGGGTTGCGATATCTAATTCAACTTTGTTCACGGGGAATTCATAGAGACGAATTGCATCTTGTACTTATTAAATGACTATGTTGCATCTATGAGTGTAGGGAATCTCTTAAAGGAATATGAATGTTTGACTCGGCATCACTTCCGCGTAACCCGATAAGACCATTTGACTCTTTTCGCATGTTAACTACCCCGATTTCATCGTAGAGGAGTGTGAGAGCGGATGATAAATGTGTTTCGAGGCTGGGCAATGTAAAACTAGAATGTGAATGAATATAAGGTGCAAAACTAATTTCCACTTTTTTATGAGAAATCATATGGTGAGGTTAATATTACCACTTTTCTTGTTTATCAAAGACAAACTCCTTCATCATCACTTCCAACTGTGTAAGGGATTTTTTATTGTTTACAATAAATGGACCTAAACTCCTCTCTAGCTTAAAAATATACCAATTTTTTTCTGTAGGAACAAAATGTACTTGGTCGACACTAAGAACATGCCTTTAAAATTCAAGAGAAAATATCCTCATAGGAAAAAATACTATCTTTGAAATGAAGGTTGTGCCTCCATATTTGTGAAGCAAGCCAAAATTATGTTTCTTCACTAAAATGCATGACCAGGATTCATTTACTGGCCAATATGATTGATTAAAATTGTAGATTATGTGAAACTTGTGTATAAGGTTGAAACATAGTTATGTAGGATATTTGTAAGACATGTTGCAAGGTTATATCCCAAGGTTAGGAATTGTCCAATCATCTCGCATTTTGATTTTTGTTACCAGGAGTGTAATTGGTTTGGCCTAGGAGAGCATATTTGGTATGACTGTGATCATTGTCACATATGATCAATTGCTACTTGAACAAAATTGGATTTCAATGTATAACATTCCTTAATCAAAATGACTATGGCATGTTGCATAAAGTGATTTTATATTTATACTGGAATGATATTTATATCATGGTTAATGAAGTATATGTCCTAGTATGCATTTATTTGAGGCACACAAACCTTGACTTTAACCTATGAAATTGATCCAATTTGGTATATTTTTTTAGCACAACAGAAGTTTATATGTCCAAAATTAACATTAGTTATGAGTAGAAAAGTACTCTCGAAGTTGAATCATTCAATTTTTCCTTGAAATGAAGGTTGGGCATGCATTTTTGTGAAGTAGGCTAAAATTGCATTTTATGTAAAACTTGCGTATAAGTGGGAAACATAGTTATGTAGGGTATTTGTAGGACATGTTGCAAGGTTATGCCTAAGGTTAGGAATTGTCCAATCATGTCCCATTTATTTTTTTTACCAAGATTGTACTTGGTTTGTCTTGGGAGTGCATATTTGTTCCGACTGTGATCATTGGCACATATGATCAATTACTACTCGAACAAAATTGGATTTCAGTGTATAGCATTTCCTTAATGAAAATGACTATGGCATGTTGCATAAAATGATTTTATATCTAGATTAGAATGATCATTATCTCATGGTTAATTAACTATAGTCCTAGTATGATTTATTTGAGTCACACAAACTTTGACATTAACCCTACGAAATTGATCCAATTTGGCATATTTTTTTAGCACAACAAAAATTTCTATGTGCAAGACTAACATTAATTATGATTATAAAAGTACTCTCGAAGTTGAATCATTCAATTTTACCTTGAAATGAAGGTTGGGCATGTATTTTTGTGATGTAGGTTAAAATTGTATTGCTTCACTAAAATTGACACCTAGACATCATTTATTGGTAAATATAATTGATTCAAATTGTAGAATATTTATTTAATTATTTTATGCACTTTTGAGTTATTATATGTTTACTTTGACCCTTAAATAGTTCTGCTTCAAATTTCATATGAAATTCCCAGTTTTACTTCAAATTTAATTATTTGAAATTTGTGTATATGTTCTTCCTCTGCTTGTCCTTGCGTAGAACACTTGTCCTTATAATTCAAAGCAATAATTCAAAGTCTTCAAATTAATTGTCAATCTAGGTAGCTTTTGTTATTGCAAGAATATTATGCACAATATATGCAAGGGAAAATAATGACTAGTTCTAATGAATCTCAAGCTCAATCATTGTAATAACACTCTCAACAAGTGAACACTCTTGTTGTTACACTCTCAAACCTTGCTCACACTCTCAAGAATTAAACACATAATGCGTAAAAAAACCACTTTGTTATAGAGTCACTCTTATTCTGAAAAGAACGTCACTCCTGGAAATCATTCTCTTAACAAATGTTGGAACACACATTCAAATGAAATTAACACACCATCAAACTATAATGGGAATTAGATAAATGTCACACTAACAAAGGGACCAGTGCAAGACATATGTTGTGACTCAATACAGAGGTTGGAATTTTACAATCATGTATTAACTATAACTGAGAGGAAATAAATAAAAGATACACAATACATTCCTAGCCAATGAACTTTGCTAAGAAGGACGGTCGTATCTTCCTAGCCAGGGCTAGTACACTACACAACACACAAGCTAGTCAATAGAAATGTATGGTGCCATGAATGATTGAGAATTAACGATACATACAGATTTACAATTTCAGTGCTCTCCCTCTCTATCATTCTCTATTTGTTTCTATATGTCTATATTGACGTGTAGAAAGCACATCGCTTTATAATTTCATATTAAAATGATAAGATCATAACGAGAATCTCTTGATTATCATCTGACCTAATTTGAGAATGCATATAAAAGATTTACAAGGTTAGGGAAATTGTGTAACACTTTTTACAAATTACATTAATAATCAATAGGAAACCCTAATCGTTTCAACAAAATTTCACCAAGAAAAAAAATTGAGCTCCAACAGGTACCCAACACAAAAATGTTTCTCATCCTTAAGCCACATGGTCCTCCTTCTATCCCCATGCATTTGGTATCCTTTTTCCATATTTACATTGTCTTCAAGCCTTTCGTACACTATTTGTAGGGGTGGTTAGGGAGACTAGTCACTCAAGAGCTCTTAAAATAGCTTAGGAGGGTAGTGCTACATCCCCCCTATGCACAGCGGTATGCTAAGAAAAAGAATCCTTGCAAGCATTGTTGCTCTACGGACAATTTCTATGTCTATCATTGACATTTGTCCAATTCTTGACACCTGCTCATTCCTCTGGAAAGTAGTGGCTAGATTTCGGTCCTCTATCCTCCTCCATGATTTACTAATTTTAATTGAATTTTTTATATGTTTTACATCATTGTAATGAGATATTAGTTGTCGCTGAAATGAAATTTTATTATGTTATATATTTTAACTTTGATATGATACAATATAATTATGGTTTCGCTTCATATGTTGTAATATTGGAAATATAATAAATATATATTAAATATTAGATGAAATAATTAACTTTTCTTTTTGAATGCTTTTTTTGTAGAACACTAGTCTTACAGAAGATTTAGTTGATCTTGAGATCATTCTAGATTATGTTTGGTATGGTTCAACCATTCGAGATAATGATGATGAGGTAGATGGAGAGGACAGTGAGGTAGACGACAACAATGATGACTTTGAGGATGATTATGATGGTGATGATCATGATAGACATGATGATGATGATGATGATGATGATGATGATGATGATGATGATGAGCAATAAGTAGCTAGTAGCTAGTGAAATTTATCATAGCTAGTGCTATTTATCATATAGGCTCCACCATTGATCATATAAATCATGTGATGTCATCTTTAATATTTATTATCATATGTATAATTTTCACCTACGCTATCATATTGAGTTGTATCATTTTGACATGTATCATTTTGAATTATATCATTTTTTGATATATTATATCGGGCTGCATTATCTGTAGCTAGTGACAGACCGACAATTTTTTATTATTAATAATATAAAAATATTGGTTATAGTTTAAAAAATCTATTTTTATTTCATGCCAATGTTGTGGTGTATGCTATGGAAATGTCTGTAATGTGAATCTAACCCTACATTATGTTTAGCACTATTTTGTTTATTAACAATATAAAAATATTGGTTATAGTTAAGAAAAATGTTGTTGGTTTATATGGATGTCCATTTCTCTAAAAAAATATTTATAAATTGTATGCTATAAAATATTTCAAGTGCAATATGACTTACTTTATAGTCATAAAACATGTTTAATAGGCATGATATACTTAACTAATTTGATTGAAATAATAAATAATAAATAATAAATGGTATCTATAAAGGAAGAATCATGAGTTCTTAAAATGAAAGTATAATGTGGTGCTAAAATGAAAGTAAAATTAGATGTTAAATTGGGAGCCACACTTGGAGCTATTATTGGCTCAAAATCGGAAGCTAAAATGGTTGCTTAACAAGAAGAACAATTGGAGGATAATTAAGAAGAAAATCCCAACACTAAAAGGAAGCAAACCCTGATCCTAAAAGAGAAGCAAACTCATGCACTAAACATGAAGCAAACTCTCCAACTAAAAGGAAGGAAATAATAAGGATAACATGGAACCAATTCTAGAAGCAAGAAAGGAAGCAAAAACGGATGTTAAACTAGATGCACACTAGAAGCAATCTAGGAAGAAACACTTGGGGTTACCTAAGAAGGAAAAAAAGAGGCAATTAAGTAGTAAACAAAGAAGTAATAATTGAAGCAATACTAGTAGCCAAACATGGCTTAACCTCAAAGGAAAATACTAAAGAAATTGAGGTAGGAAATAAATAAGTAGTATTGAAAGCAATAACAAAAGCCACACTTGGCATTCACTGAGAAGCAAAATAAATAAGTCATTCAGGTAGAAAATCAAGAAGTAATAACTGAAGCAATACTAGTAGCCAAACTTTTCATTAGCTATGAAGAAAAACATAACCAATTAAGGTAACAAACAAAGATGTAATAATGGACACAATATTAAAAGCCAAACTTGACCTTCCTAAAGAAACACACAAAGAAGCCCTTCAGGTAGAAAACCAAGAAGAAATATTAAAAGAAATAAAAGACACTACAATGGAAGCCATATTAGAAGCTAAAGAAGATGCCATAATGGAATCAAATCTAGAAGAAAAACTTGATGCAACAAAGGATGTTATAATCAAAGTATAACTGGGTGTTAATTAGGAAACTTGGTTCTAATTATGAAGCCATAAAATAGTTGATTTTCCATGCCATACTAGAAACAAAACAAGAACCACAATTGGGAGAAAAACTACAAGTAGAAATGGACACAACAATGGACCCAAGAATAGAAAAAATTGTTTCCTGCACTATTTGAACTATTCACACCGCCCATGTGAAGATTCTAGTTCTATTCACATGGCATAGACAAATATTCAAGTTTACGTCGGGTTTCTAGCCTATTCACATGCTAAAAAGCACTCAATTATGTCGCTATTTCCGGCGGTAATGTTGTATGTAGTGCTTTTAGAGAACACCCGACTCCAATTGACACCAATTCACATGCTAAATGGCACTCAATTATGTCGCTATTTCTGGCGGTAACGGCGTATGTAGTGTTTTTAGAGAATATATGATTGGCATTTTAAATATGGAATGTCACACATGTTTATATAGTTTATTAGTAGAAACTATCTAAAGACTTGTCACAACCAAAAATATTTAAAATCAGATTAAAAATAGAAAATAAAAAAATGATAAAAGTAATCATCAATGCTATGTTTCTAATTTCATGTCCTTCCATTATTTTTAGTTTAAAAAAAAAAACATATTTGATATTTTTAATTGTGAGTAGTCCATGTATCATTTATTATTGAAGAAACAATAACTTTTTTACCGCTCACTCCAAAATAGGTAGGTCTTTTGGCATAAATATATACAAAAATAAATTTATAAATACCCAAAAGAATCAACATTGAAATGATGGTTTTTTTTTAATTTTGTGCCTTTTTACTTTATTTTTATTTATTTTCATCTTTAAATAAAATAGTTGAACTCATCCTTTATAATCATGATTAGCATTCACTTAAACTATATGTGATATATCATACCAAAGTTAAGGAACTATATTTGAAAGGATAATGACATAAAGAGTTGTTAGTTCAATATCATGTTTCTCTTTAAACCTCATAACAACTTGTTTTTATTTTACCAAATATCCATACTCCAATACCATGTTTAACTTTTAATCTCATAACAATTTGTCCTTATCTTACTAATGCTATTTTTTTTACATGGATCAAAAGAAAAAGACACTTTTAACTTTCTAAATTAAAAATATGCTAATTTTACTTTTCATTCAATTTTTATAAAACCATAATTTCCTTTCAAATTTAAAAATAATAATATAAACTTATCACTCAAAACTTTTATAATTTTAATATAAATCACATCAAAAATATTTGATGACCTGTACTTCAGACTTTCCAATAATATTCATTCTGAAAACCAATGTTGCTTCTAATAAAATTCATCGTAATTGTTTTTTCACATAAAATAATAAAATTCATCGTAATTGTTTTTTCACATAAAAATAACTCACCTTACCGAAAATCGAGCTAAAATATATAACCTTCAACTTTGAAAATTTAATATACAAAATCTGGTATATATTTGATTTTATTAATACACGGAAATTACCAAAATATATAATTTTTGAGCTATTCAGCTTAATAATTAAAATAGCATTATTATAATATAACTAAAATACCTCCCACATAACTTTTAGACATAGAAGTAGAGATCAGTTTCCTAAAACAAACATGGATTGTCTTAGGAAAAAAAAAAATTGTTTGCAACGCAGCCTCTTTCAGTTATATTTAAAAGGAATGATATGTGCGTAGATTATTCCAACAAATAATCCATTATAATCCAAAGAAAACAAAATTAGATTTTGTTGCGCCATAGGTAGCAGATGTATCGGAACATGAAAGAAAATACTACAAAGATCAAAATATATCCTAGGACGAACTAGAACATGTAAAAGATCACAATATATAGTATATACTAGTGCGAGAAGGCCCTGGGTTTTATAATAGAATTAAACCATTAAACCGGGCGTGTCTGCTGATTCGTTATTTCCAGCCATAATGGAACTCTGATGATTTCTTGTTATCTCTGCTTTGCCTTTCACGTCCATCTTGTATTTCTCTGTTCGTAGACTTGGTGGACATGGAACATTTTTGTCATGATGAGGCCCGCAAGATTTTCCCGCTAACCCAGCTTCGAACGACGAGCCAACAATACTGCTTTGAGGCGGTGGTGGCGGTTTTGGAAGATTGTTCTCGGGTTGACCGTCTGCAAGTGATTCCCATAGAGCTAAACTTTCTACTGCTACTGCCGCTTCAACGGAAGAACTTCTATCAGTAATCCCATGCATTGGCATGCACGTGGCGGAGACTTCCTTTAACAACAACGTCATCAGAAATAAGAGAAGAGCAGCATCTACAATAACAGACATACTGATTTTCATCTGCATGGGCAATGACATTATCAGTTTACTCGTGTTAAAAACGATGTGTCAGGAATGACAACTTTTAAGCCCTTAATCGGATATCGCCGAAAAGATCGGATGCTGAATAACGATAGATGGTTCCTAGCTATTGGTTGGACATAACAAAAATTACGGCAGAAATGCTGTGTAGGGCTGATTTGCAATTCCACATAAACTATTTCATGAATATACAATACTCACAAAGGGGCATAGTCTATAAATACACGACGGAGAAGGGGAGGGGAGGCGGATCCAAATTTCAAGATCTGAAGTGGTGAATAAATCTGAATATGGAATTGAATTCAAATTGATTGTAGTACATACTATGAAGGGAGTCTTTGTTCGTAGAGCTAGGAATGGGAGTATATGACCGGGGTTGCGATATCTGATTCAACTTTGTTCATGGGAACTCATAGGGACCCTTTGGATGTTCCACTTATTGAATGACTATGTTGAATCGATGAGCGTAGGGGATCTCCCGAAGGAGAAGGAATAGGAATGTTTGACTCAGCGTCCCTTCCGGGTAATCCGAGGAGACCATTCGACTCTTTTCGAGGGTGAACTAACCCGATTTTATCGCAAACGAGTGGGAAAGGGGTATCTTTAAATTGATTGCAGATTTCTTGAATATTTCGGAATCTGACGGACAAGTAATTGCTAAAAAATCAAAAGCACATATAATCTAAAAAAATATCCCAAGAAGAGGTGGATCACAACTAAGGCTGAATAATCTCTTCCATGACACTGCCATAATAGTCTTCCTCGAAAAGTTTTTTTTTACTTGCACGAAAATCTAAAACACATACAATCTAAAAAAATATCCTGAGAAGGGGTGGATCACAACTAAGGCTAAATAATCTCTTCCATGCTACCTGCCATAATAGTCTACCTCCAAAAGTCTTTTTTTATTCTAAAGTCTAATTGCCTCTTTATAATGAAAGCTCACACATTTTCCTCAATTAGACTTGCTCATGTATTTAAACTATTTGACATAATTTATATTAATGATGCTTTAATTTAGGAGAATAATAGCATCATACACATGATGTTATTTTGTGGAGGGATGTTATAATTGAGCGTCCCTATCTATACTTGTGGAGAAAGTGAGATGTTAATGTGGCTGGAATTTTGTATGAAATCTAGAGAAGTTTATTGAATTTGAAAGGTATGTGTAATTTCGCTGTGAGAGTCGTTGCCATAGTTGTAATTCAATTAGGAACTAGTCTTAAGGAAGAAGATGGTATTGACGTAGGGAAAATGTTTTCAGCTCATTTATTTTTCAATAATTATATTACAAATATGTACACGGATCGATATTATATTTTCAATAATTATATTACAGATATGTGTACAGATCGATATTCTTTTTTCAATAATTATATTACAGATATGTGTATTACAACAACGTCTCTTTTGACCTAGAATTTGAGGAGTAGTATCCAGAAAGTTGCAATAGGAATTTGTTTTCCATATTATGGCTAGTAGGTAGTGGGAGGCTCTATAGGAACTGAAATGTATAATTTAGGTACTATGAATGTAATACATTTTCCACATTTTGAAAAGAAAGTTCCTTTTTCACCTCTAATTTCTTTGTTTTTTTTAACATTTTTCTTTTTGTATGGAAAGATCATTTTCACCTCCGATTTCACTGTTTTCATTCTTAAGCATTCCAACTACAAGAATTTTGCATTTCGGAAGGAAAGTTTATTTTCATCTTTGATTTCTTTGTTTTCACACCTCAGCATGCCAACTGCAACTCTTACTGGGAAAACCTCTTCTTCTTTTGTTTATAATAAAAGTTGCATTGATATTTGAAAGGGGACTTCAGCGAATAGTAACAAACGCAAGGAAGGGAGAGGCATGAACGATATCTCTTGCAATTGGGTGCAGAACAATTTCTAGTTGTCAATGTTGAATTCATCTCCTAGATATGCTTTCACAACCTTCTCAAAGTTTTAGTGCTCTTCATGATATGTTTATAAAAATTAAACATGTAACTTAGGATTCAAGTTTTCCTAGCCATATTCAAAATGTGAACTATTTCCATCTTTTATTTTTTATTGTTTTATAAACTTATAGATGTTATAAACCAAATTGGTGAATCATTGAAATAATCTCTATTAGCATCACTAGAAGCATGATGTAATCTGGGATGGAGGAGAGTTAACAAAATGATTTTTTAGTTACTTTATCATCCAAATTCTATTAATATGTACTCATATTTAAACAATAACCAAAACCTACTCAATGAAAGTATTTAAAAACATTATTGTTATAGAACTTAAATAATAATTATATATTATGTTATTTAGCTAATTATTATAATAATAAAAAATTGGTAAAAATTGGATAAGAAAATTTAGAAAAATGATATTTGAATGATAAAAACTTAAATTCTAGGATAAAAATTCGAAGTGAAAAAAAAAGAGAATGAACAGGGTATACTAATTTACATAAAATAAAATAATTTATAACACCACCAACCAATAGTTTTATTTTAAATTAAAATATATAAACATTAAAAAAAACATAAATATAATTTTTGTAGATTTCAATTGGGGTGTAGGTAATAGCTAGTTTTAATTATAGCTGTGAGCTAATGCATGACTTTTCATCTTCAAAGGTTGATATTTCTATCTTTGAAAATCTAAAACATGTCACATACACATCTACAAATGCCTCTCTCATACTCTATTACTCGAAGACTTCCTTTCACTAATTATTCAATTCATAAATCATCCCTTGGGTGGTATTTTATGGTGTTCGACACTTTGTGCTCATTCATCATCGTTGCTTCTGACCTCAACTCCAACATTATGGTTTTCTGATCTGTATGACTTTGAGTTTGCATGAACTTAGTTTACAATATTCCTTCACATCAAATCAATACGATGGCTCACACATGCTAATTGTCTTGCCCTAGAAAATATTACCCTATCTTATCCTTTTACCTCTATATTAGCCTCATTAGTGTTCATCACCTTGTAATGACATCATTTATTTGACAACTCACTTGATGTCCTCTGCAACAAAAATTAGATTCAGTAATCTGCCTAGCTACTTTCTTTCACTTAAACAAAGATTATGATGTAGGGAATCAATACTTTGGTGGAAATCCCATCACACAGTCTTGACCTTCACCCAAGTTTCCACACCTCCACATGTTAAAGTATGACATCAATGGTGTGCTTGGTCCAAAATATCGCAACTTTCACCCGTAATTTTGCTGAATTTTTTTCATTCGAATAACTAGTTATCTGCTTGGACTTGAGTGCTTATTTTTGCACTTATTTCTTGGATAAATCAATGCTCATATATGATCCTGTTATCATAATATTTTGTTGTGGATTTATAATAATATACTCCCATATACAATGAACTTCTTGAACAATTTCATACCAAAATATTTGTGTATCCTCAATTAAAGAAATATTACATTCAAACTTGGTTTTCAACTCTTTGATTTCATCATGAGTTTCCTTATACTTACGGTGAGGCTCATTGTTATTTTCATATAATATGTGCTATTACCTCTCCTTTTCATTCAACTACGCCCTTACCACGACCAATCATCTTGGGTTTTCTTTAAATCAACTAATGAAATTCTAAGATCTTCCATGGCCTTTTTTAATTTCTCTAAGGGTTCATCTAATTTAGTTCAAACCATAATGGTGCAAACATGATTTTTAATTTACTGTTGTAAGCTCTACACCTATTCATGCAAAATAAATGTCTTTATTTCTATCAACTAATTATCCTATTAGTAGCTATTTTTTTCAACTTGAGCCAACTCAGTTGTTTGAGTATTCTCTGTTCTAGGCATATTTAGTTCTTCTGTAATGACTGCACCTCATATTCTATGATTTGCAGCAAGGTCTTGATTCTCTGTTTCCATATTAATTCTCAGGTTGTAACTTATTTCCTTAATTTGTTGATAATTCATTTGCAAAGTTTGAATGAAAAAGGAATCCCTTCTATCGTGAATGCTACCAAATGAGTGGAGATAGAAGAGGAAGTAGTATGCCATGGATTTCCCAACTACATTTGAAACCGAGGCTCTTTTAAAGGTTCTTCTATTAGTTTTATTTGTATTTCTTCTTCATCCTTCACTTGGATTTTAGTCCTCTTTAGTGACTTCACATATTCCATCTCATCATCTATCTATTCACGATCAATCCCATTCAAGGTATTCTCATTTACCATAGGGGTTTCAACATCCTTTAACCGTTGCACCCAACAATATGGCCTAGTATCTTCATTTTCCTTTTTTCAATTTTTGGTCTACCTTCATGAATATAAGGTGCAAAACTAATTTCCACATTTTTATGAGAAATTATACGGTGAGGTTCATATTACAACTTTTCGCCTTTCTCAAAGCCAAACTCCTTCATCATCACATCCGCCTGTGTAAGGGATTTTCTACCGTTTACAATAAATGGACCTAAAGTCCTCTCTAGCTTAAAATTATACCTTTTTTTCTCTAGGAACAAAATGTACTTGGTCGACACAGGACCATGGCTTATAAATTCACGAGAAAATATCCTTATAAGAAAAAATATTGGCCTTGAAATGAATGTTGGGCGCGCATCTTTGTGAAGCATGCCAAAATTATCTTTCTTCACTAAAATGCATGACCAGGATTCATTTATTGGCCAATATGATTGATTAAAATTCGATATTATTTATTTAATGATTTTACACACTTTTACGTTGTCTTATCTTTACTTTAGCTTAAATATGTACACTACAGATTTCATACAACATTCTAAGTTTTGATTTGACTTTCCTTTTGTGAAAGTTGTGTATAAGTGGGAAACATAGTTATGTAGGGTATTTGCAAGACATGTTGCAAGGTTATATCCTAAGGTTAGGATTTCTCCAATCATGTCCCATTTTGAATATGGTTATGAAGACTGTAATTGGTTTTCCCTAGGGGTGCATATTTGCTCTGACTGTGATCACTGGCACATATGATCAATCACTACTAAAAGAAAATTGGATTTTAGCGTATAGCATTTCCTTAATGAAAATTACTATGGCATGTTCCATAAAATGATTTTATATTTAGATTGGAATGATCATTATCTCATGGTTAATTATGTATTTGTCCTAGTATGCATTTATTTGAGGCACATAAACCTAGACTTGAACCCTACAAAATCTATCCAATTTGGCATATTTTCCTACCACAACAAAAATTTCTATGTGCAAAATTATTGTTAATTCCGAGTAAAAAACTAGTCCACAATCATTCAATTTGGCCTTGAAATGAAGGTTGGGCATGCATTTTTTTGAAGTAGGCTAAAATTCCATTGCTTCACTAAAATTGACACACAGACTTCATTTATTAAGAAATTTAATTGATTCAAATTGTAGATAATTTATTTAATTATTTTACACACTTTTGAGTTATTATATGTTTAGTTTGACCCTTAAATAATTCTGATTCAAATTTCATATGAAATTCCAAGTTTTACTTCAACTTTAATTATGTGAAATTTGTGTATATGTTTTTCCTCGGCTTGTCGTTGTGTAGAACACGTGTCCTTCTAATTCAAAGAAATAATTCAAACTCTTCACATTAATTGTCAATATGGGTATGTCTTGTTATTGCAATAATATTATGCAAAATATATGCAAGTTAAAATGATGACTAGTTCTAATGAATCTCAAGCTCAATCATTGTAATCACACTCTCAACAAGTCAACACTCTCGTTGTTACACTCTCAAACCTTGCTCACACTCTTAAGAAATAAACACACAATGCAGAATAAAACCGCTTTGATACATAGTCACTCTTATTCAGAGAAGAACATCACACCTGAAAATCATTCTCTTAACAAATGTTCGCATACACAAAATTAACACACCATCAAACTGTAATGGGAATTAAATAATTGTCACGCTAACAAAGGGACCAGTGCAAGACATATGTTGTCACACAATATAGAGGTTAGGACTCTGCAATCACTAAAGCAACAAAAAGTCTAATAATAATGGTAACAACAATCACATATTAATTATAGCTGAGAGGAAATAAATAAAAAATACACAATACTTTCCTAACCAATGAACCCTGCTAAGCGGGAGGGCCTTATCTTCCTAGAAAGGGCTAGTACACTACAAACCACACAAGCTAGTGAATAGAAAGGTATGGCACCATGAATGATTGAGATTTAATGATAGATATTGATTTACAATTTCAGTGCTCTCCTCTCTATCATTCTCTATTTCACCGTGTGTAGAAAGAACACCACTTTATAATTTCATATTACAATGATAAGATCATAATGAGAATCTCTCAATTCTCATGTGATATAATTTGAGAATGCATATTAAAATTTATAAGGTTAGGAATATTATCTAGCAAGTTTTCCAAATTACATTATTTATCAATAGGAAACCCTAATCGTACAAAAAAAATTGACACAAAAAAATTGAGCTCCAATAGGCACCCAACACAAAAATGTTTCTCATCCTTGAGCCACTCGATCCTCCTTCTATCACCATGTATTTGCTAACATTTTTTTATATTTATGTTGTCCTCAAGCCATTGGTACACTAGTTTTAGGGGCAGTTAGGGAGCCTAGTTGTTCCAGAGATATTAAAATGTCCTAGGAGGGGAGTGCTACATCCCCTCTCTCCATAGCGACATGCTTAGAAAAAGAATCCTTCCAAACATTGTTGCTCCAGGGCCAATTTCTATCTCTATCATTGACACTTGTCCCCTTCTTTTTGCTACACCTACTCATTCGTCCATAAAGTTGTGGCTAGATTTCGATCCTCTATCTTCCTCCATGATTTACTATCCTTAATTTGAATTTTTGCATGTCTTACATCAATGTAATGACATATTATTTGTAACTTAATTGAAATTTTATTATGGTATATATTTTCACTTTGATATGATACAATATGATTATGGTTTCACTTCATATGTTGTAATATTAGAAATATAACAATATATATTAAATATTAGATGAAATAATTAAATTTTCATTTTGAATGTTTTTTTTGTAGAACATGACTCTTCCATAAGATTGAGTTGATCTTGAGATCGTTCGAGATTATGTTGGGTATGGTTCAAACATTCGAGACAATGATGATGAGGTAGATGGAGAGGACATCGAGGTAGATGACAAAGATGATGATTATGATGGTGATGATCATGATGGACATGATGATAATGATGATGATGATGAGTAATAAGTTGGTAGTAGCTAGTGGAACTTATCATAGCTAGAAACATTTATCATATAGTCTCCATCATGGATCATTGTTCATAAATTGTTGTGATGTCTCCTCTAATGTCTATTATCATATATATCATTTTCACCTACATTACCATATTGAGTTGTATCATTTCGACATGTATCATTTTGAAATATATCATTTTTGCATATATCATATGGGGCTACATTATGTGTAGCTAGTGACAGACCAAAAAATTTTTTTATTAATAGTATAAAAATATTCGTAGAGTTAAAAATATTACTTTTATTTCATGACAATGTTGTGGTGTGGTTGTAACTATAAGAAACCTGAAGGTCATGCTATGGAAATATTTACTGATGTGAAATCTAGGCCACACATATGGTAGCTAGTCACCACCAACTATTTTGTTTATGAACAATATAAAAATATCGATTATAGTTAAAAAAATGTTGTTTGTTTGTATGGATGTCCATTTCTCTAAAAAAATATTTATAAGTTGTATGCTATAAAATATTTCAAGTGCAATATTACTTACTTTATAATCATAAAACTTATTTAATAGGCATGATATACTTAAATATTTTAATTGAAATGAAAAACATTAAATAATAAATTGTAGCTATAAACGAAGCATCATGAGTTCTTAAAATGAAAGTATTTTGTGGTGCTAAAATGAAGGTAAAATTAGATCTTAAATTGGAAGCCATACTTAGAGCTATTATTGGCTCTAAATAGAAAGCTACATTGGTTGCTTAACAAGAAGAACATTTAAAGGCTAATTAAGAAGAAAATCCCAACACTAAAAGGAAGCAAACCTTGAACTAAAAAAGAAATAAACCCATATATATACTTATTTCATAAAAGTTGGCGTGGCTCAAAGATATTTTAGCGTTCAATGTTGAGACTTTAGAATTGAGACTTTAGAATAGATCATTTGAAATGTCATCCATGTAACACACTCTGTTGGAGAGCACTAGGAATGGGAGTATAGGAACAGGGTTGCGTATCTAATTCAACTTTGATCATGGGGAACTCATAGAGACCAATTGGATCTTGCACTTATTGAATGGCTATGTTGAATCAATGAACATAGGGGATCTCCTGAAGGAATAGAATATTTGACTCGCATCACTTCCACATAATCTGATGAGACCATTTGACTCTTTTCGCCTGTCAACTACCCCCGATTGCATCGTAGAGGAGTGTGAGAGGAGATAGTAAATGTGTTTCCAAGCTAGGCAATGTAAAACTAGAATGTGAATGAATATAAAATTTGTATTTTAGTTTGAAATAATAATTTTTGTATTAGATTTAGGTTGTCTGGTGTATTATTAATAATTATAAATTAAAAATATATATATTTTTTAAAATTAAAAAAATAATTAATTAAAAACAAATATGAATAATAAATCATGTTCAATATCACTAAAATATATATAAGGAAATTACAATTTACATGTGTGTTTTTTAATTGGCCAAAAATAATGTATTCGATTATTATTTCTCATTCTAATATCTAATATATATTGAAGGAAATGTCTAATAGACTTAATATTTTGAGAGTTAACTTTTTTTTGAAATTTATCTAAAGCATAAAGTATTCGGATAAGGTCTTTATGAAATTATTAAAGGTAATTTTCTAAACTTAAATAATAAAAAATAAGATAACATCTTTAATATAAAAGTAAGTTTAAAATGGATAAATTTTACAATTGAAAATTCAATATCTAGACACACATAGAAGAGGCACATCTATTATTTTCCATTCATAACTAAAACATTTTATTATCATGATTATGTAGCAATGTAGGTTCATGTTGTCATTCACAGCCATACTAATTTAAAGACTTAGTACTCCTTTTTACAAGCTTATTGAAGTCATCGTCACGATAATGAACCACTCACAATGACAACCATTTTTCAATCCAAGAGAGATCACATGAAAAACCCAACAAAAATCAAGCCTCCTGTGTAACTTTATCCATATCTAATTAAAAATTAACACAAATTAATACCCTTTAATTATTTAAGTACATATTTATATTAACAAATTAACATATTTAGACAACAAATAAATTAAAACACATTAAGTTAAAACATGCACTCAAACACTTCAATGTTTATAAATTTTTTAATTTAATAACACTCTCCTATAGATGTTAAAACTTAACTAAGGAACTCTTCTCAAACAAGACTATTGAGTTGGTTTCTTTGGCAGTTTGGAGAGTAAGATTATAGAATTATTTATGGGTAATTATTTTTTATTATTAAAATAATTTTCTTAGGTATTTGTTTTTCCTCTCATATTTTCCTTAAAATGTGTGAACTCGTCAAAATATCTCAGTAAAACACTAACAGTTAGTAACAACACGCAATTGCTAAAAATTATTCAGCACATACAATCTAAAAAAGTATCTTGACAAGGGGTGGATGGCAACTAAGGCCAAATATTCTCTTCTAGGCTACCTGCCATAATAGTCTTCCTCCAAAAGTCTTTTTTTATTCTAAACTCTAATTGCCTCTTTATAACGTAAACTCACACATTTTCATCAATTAGACTTGCTCATGTATTTAAACTATTTGACATAATTTATATTAATGATGATTTAATTTAGGAGAATAATAACATCATCCCCGTGATGTTATTTTGTGTAGGGATGTTATAATTGAGCATCCATATCTATACTTGTGGAGCAAGAGAGATGTTAATGTGGCTGGAATTTTGTATGAAATCTTGAGAAGTTTCTTGAATTTGAAAGGTATGTGTAATTTAGCTGTGAGAGTTGTTGCTGTAGTCGTAATTCAACAAGGAACAAGTCTTAAGGAAGAAGATGGTATTGAGGTCGCAAAAATGTTTTCATGTTATTTTTTTTAATAATTATATTACAAATATGTATACAGATCGATATCATTTTTTCAATAATTATATTACAGATATGTTTACAATCGATATTCTTTTTTCAATAATTATATTACAGATATGTGTATAGATGGATATTCAATCAGATCGGATTTATTAAAAGAAAGATTTGTACAACAACGTCTCTTTTGACCTAGAATTTGAGTCGTATCCAGAAAGCTACAATAGGAATTTGTTTTCCATATCATGGCTAGTAGGTAGTGTGACGTTCTATAGGAACCGAAATGTATAATTTAGGTACTGTGAATGTAATACGTTTTCCACATTTTGAAAAGAAAGTTCTTTTTTCACCTCTAATCCTCTGGTTTTTTTTAGCAGTTGCATTTTGGATGGAAAGCTCATTTTCACCTCCAATTTCTCTGTTTTCATTCTTGAGCATTCCAACTACAAGCATTTTTCCTTTTGGAAGGAAAGTTTATTTTCATCTCTGATTTCTCTGTTTCCACTCCTCAGCATGCCAATTGCATCTCTTAGTGCGAAAAACTCTTCTTCTTTTGTTTATAATAAAATTTTCATTGATATTTGAAAGGGGAGTTTAGCGAATAGTAACAAACACAAGGGCAGGGAGAGGCATGAAAGATATCTCTTGCGATTGGGTGCAAAACAATCTCTAGTTGTCAATGTTGAATTCAACTCCGAGATGTGCTTTTACAACCTTCTGAAAGTTTTAGTGTTCTTTATGATATGTTTATAAAAACTAAACATGTTACTTAAACTTCAAGTTTTCCTAGCCATATTCAGAATGTCAACTATTTCCATTTTTTAGTTTTTACTGTTTTATAAACTTATAGATGTTATAAACCAAATTGGTGAATCAATCAAACAATATCTATTAGAAGCATGAGATAGCATCACTAGAAGCATGAGATAATCTGGGATGGAGGAGAGTTGCCTGTGTTAATCAATTTAATTAAAAAAGTTTTTTAGTTAATTTATCATCCAAATTTTATTCAGATGTATTCATATTTAAACAATAACCAAAACCTACTCAATGAAAGTATTTAAAAACATTATTGTTATACAACTTAAATAATAATTATATATTATGTTAATTAGCTAATTATTATAATAATAAAAAAATGGTAAAAGTTGGATAAGAAAATTTAGAAAAATGATATTTGAATGATAAAAACTTAAATTCTATGATAAAAATTAGAAGTGAAAAAAAAAGAGAATGAACAGGGTATACTAATTTACATAAAATAAAATAATTTTACACTACCAACCAATAGTTTTTATTTTAAATTAAATATATAAACATTAAAAAACATAAATATAATCTTTATAGATTCCAATTGGGGTGTGGGAAATAGCCAGTTTTAATTATAGCTGTGAGCTAATGCGTGACTTTTCATCTTCAGAGGTTGATATTTATATTTTTGAAAATCTAAAACACATGGCATACATGTCTACAAATACCTCTCTCATACTCTATTACTTGAAGACTTCCTTTCACTAATTATTCAATTCATCAATCATCCCTTTGGTGGTATTTTATGGTGTTCGACACTTCATGCTCATTCATCATCGTTGATTCTGACCTCAACTCCAGCATTATGGTTTCCTGATCTATATGGCATTGAGTCTGCATGAACTTAGTTTACAATATTCCTTCACATGAAATCAATACGATGGTTCACACATGCTAATTGTCTCGCCCCAGAAAATACTACCCTATCTTACCATTTTACCTCTATATTAGGCTCATCAGTGTTCATCACCTTGTAATTCCATCATTTATTTGACAACTCACATGATCTCCTCTGCAACAAAAATTTGATTCAGTAATCCGCCTAGCCACTTTCTTTTACTTCAACAAAGATTACGATGTAGGGAATCAATACTTTGGTGAAAATCCCATCACACAGTCTTTATCTTGAAACAAGTTTCCACAACTCCACATGTTAAAGTACAACATCAATGGTCTGCTTGGTCCAAAATATTGCGACTCTCACCCCTCATTTTGTTGAGTATTTTTCATTCAAATAATTAATTATCTCCTTAGACTTGAGTGCTTCTTTTTGTACTTATTTCTTGCAAAAATCAATGCTCATATATGATCCTCTTATCATAATATTTTGTAGCAGAATTATAAAAATATACTCCCATCTAGAATGAACTTCTTGAACAATTTCATCCCAAAATATTTGTGTATCCTCAATTAAAGAAATATTACCTTCAAACTTGGTTTTCAACTCTTTGATTTCATCTTGAGTTTCCTTATACTTAGTCTGATGCTGATTGTTATTTTCATATAATTATTACGTCTCTTTTAGATTCAACTACTCCCTTACCAAGACCAAATAATCTTGGGTTTTCTTTAGTTCAACTTATGAAATGCTAAGCTCTTCCATGGCATTTTTAAATTCCTCTGAGGGTTCTTCTAATTTAGTTCGAACCATAATCGTGCAAATATGACTTTTAATTTACTTTCCTAATCTCTGCACTTATTCTTGCAAAATAAATATGTCTTTATTTCTATCAACTAATTACCTTATTAGTAGCTCTTTTTTCAACTTGAGCCAACTCAGTTTTTTGAGTATTCTCAGTTCTGGGCATTTTTAGATCTTCTGTAATGACTGCACCTCATATTCTATGATTTGCAGCAAAGTCTTGATTCTTTGTTGCCATATTAATTCTCATTTTGTAACTTCTTTCTTTAATTTGTAGATAATTCATTTGAAAATTTTGAACGAAAAGGGAATCGCTTATATCGTGAATGATGCCAAATGAATGGAGATAGAAGAGGAAGTAGTATGCCATGGATTTCACAACTGCATTCAAAACCCAGGCTCTTTTAAAGGTCATCTGTTAATTTTATTTGTATTTCTTCTTCATCCTCCATTGGGATTTTAGTCCTCTTTAGTGACTTTGCGTATTCCATCTCAACATCTATCTATTCAGGATCAATCCCATTCAAAGTATTCTCGTTTATCATAGGGTTTCAACATCCTTTAACCGTTGCACCCAACAATATGGTCAAGCATCTTCATTTTCCTTTTTTTCAATTTCTGGTCTACTTTCATGGATATAAGGTGCAAAATTAATTTCCACCCTTTTATGAGAAATTATACGATTAGGTTCATATTACAACTTTTCTCCTTTCTCAAAGCCAAACACCTTCATCATCACATCCACCTGTGTAAGGGATTTTCTATCGTTTACATTAAATGGACCTAAAGTCCTCTCTAGATTACAAAAACATACCTTTTTTTCTCTAGGAACAAAATGTACTTGGTTGACACTAAGACCATGCATTATAAATTCACGAGAGAATATCCTCATCAGAAAAAATACTGGCCTTCAAATGAAGGTTGGGCACGCATCTTTGTGAAGCATGCCAAAATTATCTTTCTTCACTAAAATGCATGACCAGGATTCATTTATTGGCCAATATGATTGATTAAAATTGGATATTATTTATTTAATGATTTTACACACTTTTACATTGTTTTATATTTACTTTAGCTTAAATATGTACACTATAGATTTCATACAACATTCTAAGTTTTGCTTTGACTTGCCTTTTGTGAAACTTGTGTATAAGTGGGAAACATAGTTATGTAGGGTATTTGTAAGACATGTTGCAAGGTTATATCCTAAGGTTAGGATTTGTCCAATCATGTCCCATTTTTAGTTTTGTTACGAAGAGTGTAATTGGATTTCCCTAGGAGTGCATATTTGTTCCGACTGTGATCATTGGCACATATGACCAATCGCTACTCAAACAAAATTGGATTTTAGTCTATAGCATTTCCTTAATGAAAATGACTATGGCATGTTGCATAAAATGATTTTATATTTAGATTGGAATGATCATTATCTCAAGGTTAATTATGTATATGTCCTAGTATGCATTTATTTGAGGCACATAAACCTTGACTTGAACCCTACAAAATCGACCCAATTTGGCATATTTTTTTAGCACAAAAAAAAATTCTATGCGCAAAATTATTGTAAATTTCTAGTAAAAAAAGGTACTCTCCAATCATTCAATTTGGCCTTGAAATGAAGGTTGGGCAAGCATTTTTGTGAAGTAGGCTAAAATTGCATTGCTTCACTAAAATTGACAACTGGACTTCATTTATTAAGAAATTTAATTGATTCAAACTGTAGATTATTTATTTAATTATTTTACACACTTTTGCGTTATTATATGTTTCCTTTGACCCTTAAATAATTCTGATTCAAATTTCATATGAAATTCCAAGTTTTACTTCAACTTTAATCATGTGAAATTTGTGTATATGATTTTCCTTAGCTTGTCCTTGTCTAGAACATGTGTCCTTCTAATTCAAAGAAATAATTCAAACTTTTCAAATTAATTATCAATCTGGGTATGTCTTGTTATTGCAATAATATTACTGTTTGGACTTCTAAATGTCATACAAATATCACTCATTACCATACATTTTTCACCTATGCTTCCATTATATCACTCATTATTCACCACCATGTCATTTCATTTTCCCTATTGTTCACCATTAATGGGTCTCATTTATATCTTTCAAATGTTATTTATTTCTAAGCATTTTTAAGAGAAATTCTTGATTAAA
>APFE031018799.1:4029-16486 GCA_000404065.3 Pinus taeda
GGGTCTCATGTTTTTGAGAAATTGTTAATTTTATGTAAATATTTATGAGATTTGTGAGGATTTGTGATGTTTCCAAATCATTGGACAACAAAAGAGAAATTAGCCTTGAAATATTTCAGAATTAATTATAAGCCTAAGATTAGATTTAGTTTCAAGATTTTAGGGATAAAATCTTGATTGTAGGGGTGTTGAGATATTTGAGGACTTTGTTGAGCAATTAAGGGGATTTGAACCTAAATTGGTTAAATTCAATTTGTATAAAAAGAGTGAGGGTAAGTGAGTGTGAGTGGAGGAAGGGTTTCTCCTTGGGAGCCTTCTGCAGTTTGTAAAAGGGCCATAGATCGGTAAATCTGGCCATGAATGTAAAACTCTTGTAAATAATTGTTTTGATGTGAATTAAGTATGTGGAATTCGACTTGTATGGACTTCGGATGGTTCTAATTCACAACGCATGAATACTGTGTATTCGTGGTTACCTTGCTTTGATGCTTATCCACTGTGGTGCATATATAAATTTATTGTAATTTTCTTAAATGGCGCCGTGGATTCCAATGGTTGATTGGCAGGCGTAGAGGACTGTTTACTTCTCTGCTTAATTATTGAGTGCGCATTCTAACTTGAGTTCATTAACTCAGATGACAATCCTTTGGTTGATTGAACAGCGGATCTTGGTTTCCCACGCGAATGAACTGGCATATGTTAAATTGAGACTATCCAGCAGAGATTTTAAAACGGTTGTAAGAGATTTAAATCATGATATTATCATAAGTTCGTGGCAAAAGGACGACAGCTCGGCGCTCATGCAGATCTGAATGATAGGATGGGTATCTTCCGCGTTAAGGTCGAAGTTGAAGCCTGTGCAAAGCTGGACTAAATCCACAGCGTAACAAGGCGGCAATAGATATATCGTTGTATATATATATTGCAGATCTTTGTTGGGCGATTGCGGCTTATCTGAATGATGACCGAACAGTATAAAGTATTGCGGAGGAGGATTGGGGAACAGCGCAACCGCCAGCAACCGTATGGAGGATAGATAACCCGCATGTATATATTTGACGGCGAGTTCTAAAGGAGTGATTAATATAAACCTGTGTGTGTATCGCCAGACCCGATTGCAGCTCTGAATGGTCTCCGTATGGCCTGTTCAATATATATCCATTGAAGACTCAAATCAACTTCCGGTGGTCCGTTTATGCTTGGCTTTGGTAATTATGAATGCGCATTGATCCAAACCCACATGGTATATGGTAAATATGATGCTGTAGCGTATTAAACCTTCACATATATGGTTTATCTCCAAGTAAAGACGAGAATGGATGGTCTGCGTGTTGTATAACCTTTGAATATTCACTGGCTGTGTGGCGGAAGTTTACATAGCTGTCGATCCATCGCATAGGAGCTGTTGTCTATGGTAAGGAGCAGTCATCACCATCGCCGGTGTAAGAAGGGATCAAGAATTTTCCGTGGTTATATATATGTTGCGTGGTAATTATAACATGAAGGCATATACAAATAGAGTCCTGGATATGGGAGTCTCGGTTTCTGATGATTTCCGTTATGTATGCGGATATAGCCGAGAGAAAACGTTATAAACTGTGGTGTATGCATATACTAGGACCGTGGACGAGAAGGAAGGATCGCTGACACGTTTTATAAACAGTAACAGGAGAGTCACGACACAGTCAGCTAAAAATCTAAAGGCCGAAAACGATCGTCGGGCCACCAAACTCCATGTGAGTAGCTGAACTTGTGATTCAGATTAATTATCCCCGGTACTGCTTGCCCATTCTACCGCCCATGTCGCAGTCCAAATGCCTATAATGCGTGGTAGCCTGGGCTTATGGAGTTATTTCCTATTATAGCAATCATTAAGATTATAGACTGTGAAGTGCCCATTTACTTAATATATTTCAGCAATGGCGTTTGATCATGTACATAGTTTTCTGGAATCGGGCCTAACATGTTAGGTTAGGTAAACTTTGACTGCAACGGTATATTCATTGTTTGAAGCTACTCTGAACTGATTTAGGCCAAAATCTGCTTATTCTTAGGACCTTTAGAATGGTCATGAACCATATTCCAGTAATGTTCTGTAATGTCATTCTCTGCATAATGTTGGATAGGGTTGTTGCAACGGTTAAATTGACCAGATTCCATGGATTTTAGTCATTCATGTTCAGCTCTGTAAAATGCTACTACACATTACCCAACTAAGGTTTTAACTTCTGTGTGTAGTTCAGTGGAGGGTTGGGTATCGTTAATGAGGTGGAGTCAAGATATATACAAGAATAATGCGAGGTGCTAGGAGCTAGGAGTTTAGAAGTGTTCAGGGTGAGGAGCCTTTGTGAGTTACCATGTGTGGTTGTATAGCACCGTGAGTTGAAATATGGGTTTATTAGCATTGTATTACAAACAAGCTCCGTTTTGTTCAATCATGAAATTGTAAGCGATGAATCAAGCTTTATATGCAGGTTTGGAAGAAAGATCCTGGTAGTTGTGGCCTGGGAGAGGCCTAGGTCATCAGTAGGTCCATCCACTTTCATGTTGCAAGATTTAGCAGGAAAAAGAGAATATTTACCTATTAAAGGGAAAATCCTTAAAAAATACTTTCCATAGAAGATGACCTCTTCTATTTTTGTAAATTATTGTTTATAGATTTATTTTGATAGTAAAACAGGTTGTAAATGGCTATATTTGGAATTAACAAAAAAGATTAGTGTTTCTCTTAAATTTTTCTTTTTCGCTTGTATAAATAGAACTGATTTGGAAAATCGATCATTATTATTGAAAGATACAGTCAAATTCTATAAGCTTGAAAATGTTACTAGTTTCAGCCTTACGAATTTTGATGAAAAGAAACCTTTAGTGGGAATTTGTTTTATAATAGTCAATGAAAAGCATCAATAACAAAACAAAGGTTCTTTATAGAAAAGTTGTTTCCAAAAACTCTATAATTGTCGTCCAGAGCTATTCTTAAGGAACCAATGATATCCTCCCACCTTAGGGAATTACAAGTTTTAAGGATTAATCCAATGATACACTATAAACTTAAAGAATAAGAGGTCTCATCACGAACCGACTTATCATGATCATAGATATTATAACTTGCTGACATTTCCAAAACTACCTACCAAAACAAGGCAATGACTCAAGATTGTTGCAATCAAAAGACAAGGGGTCTCATCGTGAGCCAGCTTTTTCAGCAAAGTTATAAATCAAGTGAATGTCACTATCATAATTTGGCTACCAAACCAAGACATTGCTCTTTAAGAATTAAAAGAGAACAAAAACAACAAGTGTGAATATAGATTTATCTTTGAAAATTGTATATTTCTCCAAGTAGGATACAGGATCATTGTTGGGTAATAAGTAACCCCATTGAGGCTATGAACCCCTACTAGCAGAAGAGGCTCTACCTATGACAAATGAGCATACTTAAAATTGATCTACAGAGAAGCCTTTGTTTTTATATTTATAAACTAAGTAGTGGCTGATGGAAACACAATGACTAGCTTTGGGAAGTAAATAATCAGAGTTAACACGGAAGAAACAAACTACCATTAAATGGCTAAAAGCATGATGCACTTTATATTTCTATAATAAAGTTCGATTTTCCAGAAAAAATTTCTGTTTTCGAAGTTTAGAAAATTCAAAAGATAATCAGAGATAACTGGTTCTTCCTAGTGAATCGCCAATTGTTGTGACCAACAACAACCGCCCTTTTTATTTAGTTTTATTACTAATACTAAATAAATGGGGGCCCTTCTAAAAAATAAAAAGTAGCACTTATATTTCCCTTTGAATAAAACATGCTATCATAAACTTAGAAAAACACCCGCAAAACCCAAAAAGCTTAAGTTTTATGATAAGTTCCGAATAAAATCGTTCTCTCAACAATGAAACATCGCATCGCAAAGGGTAATGGAAGGCATCATATAAATGAACTTTCGAGATCAAGTGCCTTAAAGACTCATCGCACATCGCGGATTTCATATGCTACAAGTATCACCTAAGATGAAATATCCCGATTCGGCAATATGCGATAGGGCATCTCGCAAATCGCATCTCATAGATGCATAAGGTGATAAACGATTATTAACGAAATGGATTAGCGATATTGCGAAGCAAATCACAAAATCGCTTTATTTCAGATCTGTGGGGCTCGTCGTTCAATAAAGTATATCTTGTAATCCGATACTAAGTTATGGACATTAATGTCAATTTAAGTAGTTAGTTGATGGTCATTTATGTGATAATATTTAGATCTGATCAAAATGTTGTTTCACATAGGGTGATATATTTGACATGATTTCAAAATTAAAGAGGTTTCCCATCACCTTATCTCTTACCATTATTCTTTCCTTACCTGTAAATTTGCAGGAGCTGCAAGCAGAATAATATAAGCAGCAGTGTCCAGAACGCAATGGAAAAGAAGGGAAAAGCTCTGGTTGATGAAGAACAAAGAGATGACGCCCTTATACACAGACACCACCTGTACGAAGGATGCCGACATAACCACTTGGGAATGCATGTACAGTCTGCTCAAAGAAGAAAACCCTAGAGTCATGGAAGTTAAAGCAATAACAGACTCACGTGGGTCTTCTAAGGCATCAATCACTAAACTTGCATGTTTATTCCTTCATCGAATAGTGGCAAGACCTAAGATATTTCCATACAAAGACATGGTCAAGTGGTTACTAGACAGTGTTGATATAACAGATAGACAATTCAATCTCGAAGCCAAGACCTCATTGGGTCATTCACTCCACAAGATTTAAGGCTTATGTATCATCTACCAGAGCCACAGGCAACCTATAACAAGCATTTCGTGGAGAAGTTCACCAAAGAAAATGAAGATTTGGCAGACTGCACCAAGAACTGGTTGACGAGGGAAGAACCATTGAAAAACGACAAACACGGTATGTACAATACTGGTTCCCTCTCCTCCCCATATTGCTTTGCTACTACTATGCTATGTAGACTATTTGGAAGGCCTGACGTCAACAATTTTTCATCTGAGTGGCTACCCCTATTAGATGCAACCACTAACACCACTATTATGGATTAGGCTAAGATATTGTCTAACAATTTAGCTTTGGCTATCTGGAACTACCAGTCTAAAAGAACTACCTCTCAGAGGATTTATCCTCTTTTCTATTTAGATGCTTATGTTATGGATACAATCATTTATGTTTCCAAATTTCTTTTAATGGGTTTGAAGTGGACTACATAGAATCCCTTGCCCATTCACATTTATCATAAGGAATTGTGGGATTCCAAGTTTATCCCATATTTTTACATAATTAGTCATGGAGTCATGTTACCTCTGCACAGAATGTTGTATAATAGGGATGCCCCAAGATTTTCCCCCAAAGCGGAAGTTGACATTCTCCCTGTCACAAGATGGTTTGGGGAAGAGTTTTTCACCTATGTTAGAGTATTTGGAAGCATTTCTTCCCCTCATGTGCTACCATTATATGTTCCTGATAAGTTATTGGCTTGCATAATTGCCTACTAGACATGCAGGGTGGGAGGAATGAGGAAAGAGTTGGAAGACAAGAAGAAGGCCATTTGGCCACAATTTCCTATGGCCTGTGGGGCCTTTTCACTCTTTGATTTAGCTCATGCATTCAAAGATGTAGACAATATGTTGTGTCTAGAACTATTCAGGTTTCTAGGAAGACAATTTGACCCTTTTGATGTCATTAAGAACTTTACTACTGCTGTCAAGATAAAGGTATTTTCTAAAGAAGATGATCTTTTTGATGATACCTTCCAAGAGAAAAACACACTGAAAGAAGTTTTGCATATGGCTCAAATTCAATTTCCCCCAATGGAATTTGAAGAATTCAAATTGTATAGAGAAATGAGACTAGCTAACATCCCCTTGGATAAGTTACGCTTAGAACCAATAAGGAATCCTACTCCCAGTATCAGTTTAAGTGGAAGCTCAGGTTCAGACAAGTCCAGATCTAAGTCTCGGAAAGAATCACCAGAAATCTCTAAATGGCCGGAGAGCGACCATAATAAAAGTGAAGGGTTAGTTAAAGATACTATGCAATCTAAAGAGCACCCAGAACAACAGATCTTGACTACACCACAGGTAAAGGTTCCCCCTCCCATCATATAGCCACCAAAGCCAGTGAGAACTGAGCTAGAAAAAGAGTGGGAAACATTCAATGAATTTATTAATACTAAGGAGCAGAACACGATAACACTTGAGAGTATAGTGCAGACAATGACAAATATGGCCATTAAAACAGTTAGCAATGCTCCAGAAATGGAGCATATTCCCATTACCCCATCTTTTGAAATCATGCTCAAGATAGAGGAGATTCCTCCTCTAGATGTATTTTATATTCCGCAGTATAAGGTAGTGGTAAGAAGGCAAAGAAGGAAAAGGAAATTGGACAGTGTGCTCTCACCTTAGGCAAAGTAGCTAGATGTCCTTTGGCGAGACCCTACCACTAACCCTACTAAAAATCTGACTAAGTTATCTCAAATCGCAAGAGCCTATGTTTCTGCTACCATTGATAAAGCATCCGAGGTACAACAATTACTTAAGGATGGAGAGGTACAACAATTACAGCAAGCCAGTGCCAACCGCGAAGAAGAGGAGAAGTTAGAAAAATTACAGCAAGATTTTCAACAAATGTAGCTAGGATACCAGAACAATTTGGCAGAAAAATAAGATCAGTTGCAGGCTACTCTAGAAATGTACATAGATGATCCCAAGCTCACAAAGCTTGTCTCAGAAGTCCTTGCCTTAAAGGACCAACTCTTGCAACAACAAGAGGAATTATGCCAAAGAATATCGCAATGGAGTTCCCATTGTGAGATGAACGATAAAATTACCAATCAAGTCATAGACTTGCGACATGATTATGATTTGATTGATAAAAGAATTTCTAATTATTTGACTTAGCAGGAATGGGAAGAAGGAAGGAAAGTAGGCGTACTCAGAATCAATGAAGCCCACAAAGAAATGCTTTTCCATAAGTGGGACACACAGATTAGGAAGGCAGAACAGGTAGTGGAAGAAGCAGCTACAGTGGAAAACAACGTCATTGACTGTGTCAATGAAAACCTGCACAGAGAAAACCTCATATCAGAAAATGCTCCGGGATTTCTCCCAAAGGCACAACAACTGCATACAAGTTGGAGACAAAAAGCTAAGGAAAGGGCAGAGTCCATCAAGAAATTAACCAAGTTGAATTGGGATACTTACTGGCAGTACTTGGTTAAACCGCATAGTCAATGCATGACTCTCAAATGCCTTACGAACTATATCGAGAAGATAGCGCCAACACTCACCGATTATTTTTTCACAGGACAACTAAAATCAGAGGTCGGTCAATTGACGCTCCTCAAGTCGATGCTGAATTTCGAGAGGGGTCCTGAAATTTGTCAAAAACGTTTCCTCAGAACATGCAATTCTGCACCCTCGGAGGAGGTTTTGATAAATGAATGGAACGAGATTTATTGATATATGTGTTTAATGTCTGCTACTGAAATGCACTTATCTACTCTTAGTATATATTGAATTAGGAAGAGATAAATCTATATTGCTAAATCTCATGAGTAGAACTTGTTATCAATACTACTTTTATCTCTTAATGATTTCTACTTATGTGTCAAAGTAATATTTATGTTCAATTATTTATATATGAAGGCTTGAATGTTTGAGTTATCATTTGGTGCTTTTGTACAATGATGACTATTATGTTTATGATCAATGTATGGATGACTTATTATGCGATATGCTTCTCACAATTGTTTCAGCTAATTTCTTATACGAACAATTCATTTTTATCTAATTCCTTTCTCGTAGCGATTGAATGATCTTTATTACGAATCGTTGTTAGAAATTATTTTAGATTGCATAAGTAAAAATTTGAATCCCGGGTTAGTTTTAGAATTAGATATTTTTGTCATTATAATACAATTGCATGTTTTAAATTAGACTTAGATTAAAAGAATTTTACTTAGAAATTTTTAGAAAAAGGAAATATCAATTCATATGAACACACACAAATTGGGAAACTAGTCCAATTATCCCCAGTCATACCCACCATCCCAAATAGAAAAGGAGCTTCTTTCAAGCCGAATAGGGTGGCTATCCCCCTTATTGTAGACCCGATTTTCGAGGCCTCAATAAGTTCTAAAGGTAAAATGCAAAATTTATTTCAAACATAGAGTTAAAAACATAAGGCATGGATAATATGGATAATCTTATGTCTCCTTAACGAGTCATCATTTGATTTGATTTCCACTTCATCATACCATATCTCTGCCACATCTCTCATACTCGATACCAAACAGTCCATAATAAATTCATCATACCAGATCTCCGCTACACTCTCCATACCATGTACCTAAATGATCCCTAATAACTCCATCTGTTAATGGTAATGGCTACGATGTGACCAACTTGTCCACGTCTCTCCAAACCCTCACCATCTACTTATTCCATGCAAACCCATAGTTCTTTTTCACCATACTCGCAGTTAGTCCATTTCATAGACTAGGAGAGTAATTCTGAAGGTTAAGAAATTTTGCGAAACAGAAGCCATGGGACTCATTGTTAGGACAGAGCCAATAGGAGCAAAATATATGGAAGGATACCCACAACTCAAGGAAATGTTGTAGAAGGCTGGATGGCTCAACTTTATTGAAAAATTTGAAGGTTTTCACAAAGAGATCACAAAATATTTTGCTAAATCATTTGATGGTACAGAAGTAGAAATTGGGGACATTAAGTTTGCAGTAACAGCATCCTTCATAACAAAGGCTACATATCTTCCAAGACATGGTGAAAGATGGTTAAAAAAAAAAGAATTCCACAGTGAATCATGGAAAGTAATCCTCAAGAACCCAGGTATGGATGTCTCTGTCTTTAGAAAAGGAATTCCTATTTCAGCATTTAAAAGTAAATGGAGAAGCATGCTTTTGATATTACAAAAATTTATTACCTGCGAGGGGAGATTCTGGTGCATGTATGTCTACCATATACATTTATTGATGAACTTTCTAGAGAATGCGGAAATCAATCTTCTTTTCTTCCTACTAAACAATTTAAGAAGGATGGCTTCAAATGTACAGAAGAAAATAGAATTCATAGACACAACCATGTACCATCATGGGTTGGTAAAGATATTGGTTGAGTTTCATTTGAAAATAATAGGAGATACTTGGGAAAATTTCCTGATAAGAAACTATTTCCAAGAGGCACCAGAGTCACCTAAAGAAGGTAATGTAAGAAGGATTAAGAGAAAGAAGACTGGTATAACCATTCAAACTAAACCTAAGTCCTCAACGTAGAAAAATGATAAAGAACTAGTCTCTGAAGAATTGACAGAGATCAGGAAACAAATCAAGAGAAAAGAAAAGATAAGAAAGGAGAAAAAGGGTATAAAGGAGTAGAACATAAGTCCTCTACAACTTAGAAGGATCTCTAGACTCTGAGGTATGGTAAATAAGATATCATCAAAGGGGATAGAGTTCATAAATGTAGAAGAAGAAACCCCAATACCATCTCCTGATAATGTTCCATCTGCACACAATCCTAAAAATTCTCCTAAACTGTATTTCGAAGGAAGCCCCAGTAGAAGATCTCTAGGCATAGACCCAATATAGCAACAAATATATGACTATATAGAATCACTTGAAAACAAAAGTGCCTCAACGGATCTAGAATCCTTTGTCAATACAAAACCCTCTATCAATCCATAAAAACCTCTAATTGACTCTCTCAATTAGGAAATCTATGAGTTAGAGATATTGAACAGACATGTCAAGAAAAAAATGAAACCTTGAGGGAACAAAGTAAATTGGACAAGGCTATTCATGATAATACAATTTTTCATCTAGGGTTGTGGTATAAGAAGAATATGAAGTTGTAGAGGAATAATAGAAGCTTGAACAGAACAATCATCAACCTTAAATATAGGCTTCTTATGAAGAAACCCAGAATGGCAGTCTCTTCAAAGAAGAGCAAAAGAAGAAAATTGGATGTACTAGTAGAAGTGTCTGAGCAAATGCAATAGGAAAGAAGAATTCACATTTTTGGAAAATCGCATGAGGACATGCAATGCTTTTGCAGTGGGGGTATGTTGAACCTCAGAATTACCCTCTCCTTGACAGCTTTTCTCACCTCTTTCCCTTGCTTTTCAATAAGGTTACAGATCCCAATCGATGATAAATTATAGCTTTTGTCTTAAGGAAGGCATTACATGATTGACATGTTATATTTTTATGTTTTTGATATTTGAATAAATTTTTGAAAATTAGCTACAGAACACAACCTATTATATAGCTAACTGTGTATTCCGTAGCTACTTCCATGGTCTGGTAGGTTCCAGGTGTCAAATAAAGAATCTAGCCACATGGGAATCTCATGAATCATCTCCACATGGATTCTATCCTATTCACCTAGCCCAGATCGACAAGAAAGAAAGCTCAAGATCGTAGTCAAAGGTGGAGTCAAACATATGATACCTGCAAGCAATATGACTCTTTGTCTGCTCTTTCGTGGTTAATCAATAAATCTAATAGTTATGTTGCAAGCCTTAACTCGGATCAACCACCTGTGTTAACGGTTCTATTGTAAACATCTCACTCAAATGGGGGCGTAGGCTAGTGGCGTGTTTTTTCTTATACTTTTGTCTTTGGCACACAATAGGAACTCTCTCCATCTCAATCTGCTTCGAGATTCTCCTCTCTCGTATGGGATTTTTGATGGCTCTGGGAAGGGGGCATAATGTTGAAGCATGCAGGTGTGTTGTTGGCGAAGCTAGGGGGTTGGGCTATGAGGATGTTTATGAGTTCACTTGCATTTTTAGAGGAAACCTCTGTAACATGACCATGTGTAGCCGAAGGGGAGTTTTTAGAGATATGGGAATGGGGGAGAAGGAGGAGAATTAATGCAGGCGGGATACCTGGCAAGGAAGTGAGATTGACTATGGAAAGAGGGTTGGTGATGATGACATTATGGGGCTCAGGGATGGTTGGATACCTATGTTGGGACCTCTTATTTCTAACTGGGCATATAATAATGGCCATGTTGGCTAGGTTAGGTCAACGGCCCGTAGGTAGTTGCACATCTTTACTTGGGATTGGGGAGACAATGCATGTTAGGCCGTTGCTGGGGGGGCATCTTTTTCGAAATTCAACCTCTAGTGTAGGTCATGGGTCAGTCCCTTTTGTGGAACCCTCCTGTAACCATGAGGGGCATGGTATTGCAATTGACAAGGGGGGTTTGAATCTGGCGGGATGGAGTGATGCAACCCTACCACCTGTGTGCATGCACCTTGTTGTAATACATTGAAGTTTAATCATGTTACAGTTTTCTTCATAGTCCAGGACTGGGCTAGATAGACCATGGCATTACTTGCAAAAGCCCGAGGCTACAATAAGAAACCTCATGCTACAACGCAAGACATAGAACCTGGACCTTCGGGTGGTTGACAGGGTCGAAAGTCTTTCGAATGGTTAATTAGTGAAGCGGAAGTCGCTTACCTAGAGGGAACCAATGAATAAATTCGAAATTTGTTAGAAGAATGGGAAGCAAAAGTGAAGCAGGAGAGTGAGACAGATACAAAATTGGAGGATTGGAGAGTCCTCATCGCAAACCCTAGAAATACAAGAGGCAGAATCACCCAATTCAAGCAAATCCTCTACCTATACTAGCTGATGAAAAACCTGTTGGGAAAGGCGATGGAGAATATCTTGGTAGGCATCGAAGTCATAGTTCAAGGAATGTTGAATTACAAGAAAGAATTCCAGAAGGTGCAGTTTCAACTACAGAAACAAGACGTTCATCTTGGCTAAATTGAGCAAAACTTGTCATGTATCTTGGTCCAGATAAAGTTTCCTGGTACAAATGCCAAAGATCAAGCACTGGTGGGATCAACATCATCTAAACAATATGATTGTCATGCCTACTTTCTAATAGTTTTGTTTATATATGTGGATATCTTTTAAATTTGTCTATGTAATTATATATGTATGTAGAACTCTAGAGTATGGAAGTGGACAAGAATCTGAAACTTATATTACTTGGATAGAGAGACTTAATATTTTTTGCTACTAGATGGCATATAATGTGAATAGGTGGCCAATAGACTTGGTTTCCCACTGGACAAGTTGAGGCCACCTATCCAATTCTATGTGGTGTAAATTTTCTCTATAATTAATGAAAAAGGAGGATCTACCAAGCTTAACAAAAATAAATAAATAAAAATATTAGTAAAATTCACCTAATCCAAAAAAAATCCTTCGAAGCTCTAACACGATAGCTAAAATTGGCCCGTAAGTTAAAATTTCCAAATACTTGCAATATAAAAGTATCCATTAAGGGATAGATAATATTATATAAATTGTATGAGTAAATGTTATATGGCATTACAAATGAGGGCCCCTTTACAAATATTGGGTCAGAGTGCCCTTTAATTTA
>APFE031018807.1:0-15493 GCA_000404065.3 Pinus taeda
CTATATTATGCCTTCTCTTACTCATTCTCAGGGTTGGACTCTAGAGGGAGAAGTGCTATTGTATTATTGACTTATATTTTCTGCAATTTGAGGAAAAAGGAAGGCCAGGGTTTTGCAGACTTTATTGTGGATTCTTGTGGATTATTATGTTGATGGTGTGCTTCCTTCTGTTATTGTAAGTGTGTTTATGTGTTCCATTCCTTAATCTCTTGCTGCTATTTAAACAAAAGAAGTGATAAAGTTTGAATTCATGCATGCCATGCTCAGCTTTCAATTTTGTTTAAAGTTTATGTTTTCCGCCGTCTAGAGAGGATTCAAATTCATTGTTTGCCCTCTTTAGCTTTTCTCCTTTCTTCCTTGATCATCTCTTTCAACTAAAGGCATCAGCATAGATTCCTACCTTGCCCCAAGGAATCACCTGCAAAAACTGAGCTCAATCCCCGCACCCTGAATTGCACTCCCTCCAATTGCCACCAAAAAATCCAAAAACTCTAAACCAATCCCCCATATCAATTTACTAGCCTAAAATCCTTGTTCCTAATTGGTCAACTCATCCTATTGACAAAATCCATCGAGTTTTGACCCGAGAGAGCCTTCTCATACCTCGTAGGGCTAGCTACGAGGTGAAATGGTTTGATGTAGCCTTGAGAGTTTGTCTATCTCAGCCTAGGTGAATTCCAAGCGCTAACAGTGTCATTGATATGTTCAAGAGAAGTCATTGAGTTGGGAAACCACCATCCAGTTAATGCCTCATATTGCAGTACCTTCACCCTCCATTTTTCATGACCGTCATTCCTAAACCTTATGTCGTCAGATCGTTTTCACTTTCGAAAAATCATTTTCTTTGTTTCGTGTCGTAGATGTGGGATATGTTAAGGTCCTCCTACAATGGGTCACTTCTTTTCTGTTGGAAATAATACTGAGAGGGGGGGTGAATCAGTATTATCTAATCTTTTCAATAAACACTTGTAGATCTGACTAATGAAACTTGCATATACCTTCCAGATTTTAATTTTAATTATTCTTTAAATGTGAACCATTAATCTGTATGTCAAAACCATATAATAGTGTACAGGAACAAGAAATATAGACAGTCACACCAAAGAACACCAAATATAAGGTGGAAACCCAATGTGGGTGAAAACCACCTGCTGCAATATGTCTCTATCTTCTTTCAATTAGAAACTTCTTTTTACAATGATTATGTAATGGTGCAATCCTTTACCAGTACGTAGGTTGGTACCTGCAGAGAGCTACAACCCTCTCTCGTTCTCCAGCTTTTCCTGGAAGGGAGCTACAACCCCCCTAGCTCTTGTACTAGCAGGGATACTAGTATGCAGGCTACTACCTGCAGAAGGCTACGACCTTCTCTTTTCTTCCATGGACAACGTTTCATAAATCTTCAGACTGGATCCATGAACATCAAATAATCATCAAGTATATAGCTAACCAACCAATAAATTCTAAGAAAGCTGTAACCAGAAGATAATATCAGACTCCAATTTTAAACCCAGAACACTGCAGGTATAAACAAAAGCAGCTAAAATATATTTCAAGAAAAGTCTGCAACTTCACCAAGAGTAACCTGTGGATATCCGCACTTCTGCTGTGTCGAGCCTGCGCAGCTCCACACCTGCACTGTCTGTTAACCATGCACCTCCGCACTTGCAGGCGTCTGTGTGTTGTGCACATCCAGACCTGCACTCTCTGTGGCCAGCGCAGCTACGCAATTTCTCTGTCCATGCACTTTAGGTCCACACTTTTTTTTCGGAACACCTGCGAGCTTGTCGACACCTTCTGAACGGTTCACCTGCGGAATATGTCGATGTCCACACCTTAGACACCGGGAACCTGTGGATCTCTTATTTTCTATTATTTTGAGTGCCTGAACTGAGCTTTGTCATTTGAGTGAGTTTCCACCAAGGACAACACCTGTGCCATAATTCAAACCTGTGTCATAATGCCAACAATCTCCCCCTTTGGACTTGATGGCAACCGCAAGTCACTCAAAATCATCCTTCCCCTTTGACATCAAGGGAAAAGGGTGATGCTCGCCCTGAGAATATGCTAAAATCTCTGTTGTGCTGTGCTGTCCAAACTCCCGCTGACTGAAGGCAAGGTCTACAAGAAAATGTTCTATAAAATAAATAAACCTTGATGCAATATAGATGGCCTTCCTATCACCAAAGGTTCATACTTACAACCATCTCCCAACCAGTGGGAATATACCAAGAAATTACATGATAAAACAAGAATATTACTTTATCCATCCCAGGCATACTGGGGAAACCAAAGTAGGCCATTACATGGTCTTGAGAGATATAAAGCATAGAGACAAGCAGCAATTAATATCAGAAAAATATGTTAATCATCATTCAGCCCAGCAACCATGTTCTTCCTCTATACCCATTTGACTTGTAATCAACAACAATTGAACCAAGATAATGCCAAAAATATATATGTGCTCCCTTTGAACCTGTGCCAGAAGGTCTCTAAGAGACCCATATGAAAACTCTCGTAGAACAATATTTGAAGCAGACAAGATTCAACAACAAGATGATGCATGAAATCCCCCGAGCTTTTGTCTGAGGTACTCAAATGTCTCCCTGATTAGAGGTTTGGTGAGTATATCAGCCACTTGTTCCTTAGATGGAACATACTCCAACTTGACTTTTTGTTCAAGCACTTGTTCCCGGAGAAAATGGTACTTGATAGGTATGTGCTTGGTCTTTGAATGCATGACAGGATTCTTTCAAATACTGATTGCACTTGTATTATCACAAAAATGGAAATAGGTGAAGTACATGTGATTTGAATATCTTGCAATGTTTGCATCATCCAAAGGAGTTGTGTGCAGCAAGATGCAGCAGCTACATATTCTGCTTCAGCTGTAGATAATGAAATGGAACTTTGTTTCTTGCTGAACCAAGATACCAATCTAGGACCCATGAAGAATGCACCTCCACTAGTGCTTTTCCTTCCATCCACGCTACCTGCCCAATTTGCATTTGTATATGCATGAAGTGTGAGATATGAATCTCTAGGATACCATAAACCATAGTTTTGACTCCCTTGAAGATACTTGAAAATTCTCTTGACTGCCTGAAGATGAGTTTCCTTTGGGTTTGCCTGAAACCTTCCAACTATCCCTACTGCATGCATAATGTCTGGTCAGGTACCTGTTAGATAGAGTAGACTACCAACCATGGATCTATAAGTTGGTTGATGTACAGCTGCTGATTCATGATTTGCACTGAGGCTGCATCCTGTTACCATAGGAGTACATACAGGTTTCGAATCCTCCAGCCCATATTTCTTCAAGGTTTTCTTGAGATACTTGGTTTGCGATAGAAAGATACCATCTTTTTTTTGTTGCACTTCGAAACCAAGGAAATATGTGAGCTCACCAAGCAGGGACATTTCGAATTCTTTTTGCATCACCAAAGCAAAATTTTGACTCATGGCTTCTTCATTGTTGCCAAAGATGATGTCATCAACATATACAACAAGTATTAGCATTTTATTATTGTCAATTTTTATATATAGATTATTGTCTGTTGATCCTTTTACAAAACCTTGTTGATGAAGGTACTCATCCAACCGAAAATACCAAGCCCTTAGAGCCTGTTTAAGGCCATAGAGATTCTTTTTGAGTCTGCATACAAGATTTGGATCATTTCCAAGTATAAACCCATCTGGTTTCTTAATGTACACTTCTTCATTCAAGTCTCCATTCAGAAATGCAAATTTTACGTCCATCTGAAATACCTTGAACTTCTTAAAGCTAGAGAGAGCAAGGAACATTATTATAGCCTCAAGTCGGGCAACTTGAGCAAAAGTTTCTTTAAAGTCAATGCCTTCTTGTTGTGCATATCCTTTACAAACAAGTCTTAGCTTGTTTCTAACTACTTCCCCATTTTCATTCAGCTTATTTTTGAAAATCCATTTTGTCCCTATGACATTCTTATCTGTTGGTCTAGGAACTAGCTCCCAGGTGTTATTCTTTTCAATGTGTTCGAGTTCTTCATCCATTGCCTTGACCCCGAATTCATCTTTGTATGCCTCTCTTACATTTTGTGGCTCAGTGGAGGAGAGTAATGCCAAATAGCTTGAAGCTTCTGCTATTGATCTTCTTGTTTGTATACCAGCCTCTTTCTTCCCAAAAATTTGAGATTCTGGATGATTCTTCTTAACGTACCTGGATGGAGTCTTTTCTTCTATCCTTATCTGTTCTTCTGGCGCCTCATGGGTTTCTTCTTCATCATGAATCTGATTTGATGTTGATGGATAGTCCTCATTATATTCAAAATCTTTAGATCTTACCTGCCTAGGAGTGCTTTCTTCTTCATCAACCACTACATCAATACTTTCAACAATTTTTCCAAGCCTTTTATTATAACACTTGTATGCTTTGCTATGGGGAGAGTAACTGAGGATAATGCCTTCATCTGCTCTAGGTTCGAACTTGCCAATATTTTCATCAATATTTTTTATGTAGCATTTACTCCCACAAAGTTTGAAATATTTTACCGAAGGAGTCTTACCATACCATAGTTCGTGAGGAGTCTGAGTGTTGTTCACCCAGACATTTGTCTTGTTGAGAATAACAATTGTAGCAATTGCAGCTTCACCCAAGAAAGTTGCGGGAGTTCTAGACTCATCCATCATAGCATGAGCCATTTGTTGAACTGTTCTGTTCATTCTTTCTACTACTCCATTTTGCTGAGGAGTCCTTGCAGTAGAGAATTATCTTCTTATTCCATGTTCTTCACAAAAATCGAAAAATTCATTTGAGGTAAACTCCCCACCTCTATCAGACCTGAGGCATTTAATTTTGTGATCTGATTCATTTTCAACCAAGGCTTTGAAAGATTTGAATTTCTCGAAGGCTTCATCTTTGTGCTTCATAAGTCCTATCCAACACATCCTGGAAAAGTCGTCAATGAATAATATAAAGTATTCTTCTCCCCGAGGTGACCTTTTCCTAAATGGACCACATACATTAGTATGAACAAGTTCAAGAGGCCTGCTAGCTAATCCTTCCTTTTCAGGGAAGTTAGTTCTGGTTTTCTTACCAAACTGGAAGACCACGAACTACTTGGTATTTGCATGCTTTCCTTATTTGTGAGAAGCTTAGATGCCCCAATCTCTGATGCCATAGCCAGTGTTCATCATTCTTGCTTAGATAGCATTGATGTTGTCCTTCTTTGAATATGTATAATTTATTTTGATTTCTTATGCCTTTGATCATTGTTTTTCCTGTATCAAGATCACGAACACTACACCCATTTGATCGAAATATTACCTCAGTTCCTTGATCGCACATCTGACTGACACACAATAGATTATTCTTTAAGCCATCAACATACATAACATTTCTAGCTTTGAACTTTTATTTTAACTAAACAGATCCTTTACCTTTTATGAGCGAAGGGTTATCATTTCCAAATGAGAGCTTCTTCTCCTTCTCTAAGGCACTATATGACTGAAGTTTTTCCTTATCACCCGTCATATGTTTCAAACATCCACTGTAGATGTATCATTGATTTTCCTGCCCTTATGCATATAAGGTTATACCACATCTTTCTGGTTGTGGTTCTTTCATTCTCCATGTTTTGGCACTTGAGGCGAGTTCCTTCTGAGTTTTTTCCGAAACCTGCTTCTGCATTCAGAATCTTCATGACCGAAGTTGTTGCAAATAGAACATTCAATTTCATTTTCAAGAGCATAAAAGTTATTGCAGGTCCTTTTCGTGATCCCAGTCATACTTCTTTGTTTTTGAGCTTCTCTAGACATGATTGTCTTATAGGCAACACATTAAACTACTTTGTGACCAAAGTTATGACAAGAGAAACATTGGCCTTTGAAGAAACTCCTGTGATTATCAAATCTACCAGCCAAAAGATTGTAGTTTCTATTGACATCAATTCTTGAGGAATATTGAGAAGGTTTTACATGTGGCTGGTTATGGCTTTTATTCATCCTTAAAGTATATTTCCCCCGGTTTACTTTGTAGTCTTTGTTCATTCTTGAAACGTGAATTGTCCCTAATTTACCTGGTGAGCAGCATTGTGCTTTTGCAGTTGATTGTCAATCGTTTCACTTCTTCTTGCTGCATCAAGATAACTTTTGGAGGTGGATGGCTTCTGCACTTGAGATGATTCTTCATTATATCCCTGACCTGTCTTGATTAGTGGAGAACAATGCACTTTGATAATCTCATCTAAAGTTTCAGATCCTTTAGTAAATATAAGATTAAGAGCTTTTGTTTTCTCAATCTCTTTTCTAAGTCCCACAATTTCACATTCTAATTTTTCATGATGTTTTTCTTTTTCAGTAAGTTGAAATTGTAGAGTATCTATGATCATATTCTTTTCTTCTAAGAAAATTTTGAGTTTAGAAATCTCTTCATAAAGACCTTCTTCATCTATAGCATCCAAGAAATCATCATCTTCAAAAGCCATTAAAAGTCTATAATTATTACCTTCTTCATCTTCATCACTATTTGAGACTCCATCACTGTCTTCATGAATGTAGTAGCTTTTCTTATTTAAATTATGTTTCTTGTTCCATATAACTAGTTCCTTACTTTTGTCAAGCTTGTCTTTATGAGGACACTTGGTAGCATAGTGACCGACTCTTCCACAAGCAAAGCATTTGAACGGTAACTTACCTATGAATCTTCCAGCACCTCATTGAAGGTTCTTGACAAAATTTGTTTCTTCCTCTCTTCTGACATATGTCCTGACTCATAGTAATCTCCTTTGCCTAAAGCATTGAATGCAACTTCTCTCCTATCTGATGGTCCTCCTTTCCTCATTTCGTAAGCAGTTATAATTTTGTGCAGCTGTGACATGGTAAGGTTCTATAGATTCTATTTTTCTTCTATTGTAGAAACTTTTGATTCAAACTTAGGGGACAAAGATCTTAGAACCTTTTCAACCACAATAGCCTCTTTTATTTCTTCACCCAAGATTTTCATACAATTAACAATATAATCTATTCATAGGAAATAGTTAGCCACACTTTCATCATTGTACATTCTGAGATTTTCATACTGAATTCTGAGGGTTTGATGTTTTTCTCGTTTTACCTGTTCATCTCCTTCATATCTTACAACGATCTTGTCCCATATTTCTTTTGCGGTTTTATACTGCATAACCTTGATGAATTCTGATTGCAATAGACATACTAATATAGTATTGAAAACCTTTTCATTTGTTTCAAACTACTTCTTCTCAGCCAGATCTGTCGGAGTTACTAATGGAAAAGTGTACCCTGTATCTATGATATCCCAGACTTATGTACCAAGAGATTGAAGATAGGTTCTGACTCTTACCTTCCAATAGATGAAGTTGGTACCATCAAAAATTGGTGGCCTCATCGATGCTTCTCTCTCGTAGTTGCTCATGATGATAGATCTTCCTTCAAGCGATCAAGCTTCTTCTAAAGGACCTGTACTATTACCAATTGTTGGAAATAATTTTGAGAGGGGGGGTGAATCAGTATTATCTAATCTTTTCAATAAACACTTGCAGATCTGGCTAATGAAACTTGCATATGCCTTCCAGATTTTAATTTAAATTATTCCTTAGATGTTAACCATTAATCTGTATGTCAGAACCATATAATAATGAACAGGAACAAGAAACATAGACAGTCACACGAAAGAACACCAGATATAAGGTGGAAACCCAATGTGGGTGAAAACCACCTGCTGCAATATGTCTCTATCTTCTTTCAATTAGAAACTTCTTTTTACAATGATTCTATACTGGTACAGTCCTTTACCACTACCCAGGCTGGTACCTGTAGAGAGCTACAACCCTCTCTCATTCTCCAGCTTCTCTTGGAAGGGAGCTACAACCCCTGTAGCTCTTGTACTAACTGGGATACTAGTACGCAGGCTACTACCTGCAGAAGGATACAACCTTCTCTTTTCTTCCAGGGACAACATTTCATAAATTTTCAGACTCGATCCATGAACATCAAATAATAATCAAGTATATAGCTAAGCAACCAATAAATTCTCAGAAAGCTATAAACAGAAGATAATACCAGACTCCAATTTTAAACCCAGAACATTGCAGGTATAAACAAAAGAAGCTAAAATATATTTCAAGAAAAGTCTGCAACTTCACCAAGAGTAACCTGCGGATATCCGGACTTCTGCTGTGTCGAGCCCGTGCAGCTCCGCACTTGCACTGTCTATCAACTGCGCACCTCCGCACCTGCAGGCGTTTGTGTCCTACGCACTTCCGCACCTGCACTCTCTGTGGCCTGCACAGCTACACACTTTCTTTGTCTGTGCACTTTAGGTCTGCACTTTTTGTTCAGAACACCTGTGAGCTTGTCCGCACCTTCTGAATGGTTCACCTGCAGAACATGTCGATGTCCGCACCTTAGCGGCCGGGAACCTGCGGATATCTTATTTTCTACTATTTTGAGTGCCTGAACTCATCTCTGTCATTTGAGTGAGTTACCATCAAGGAAAACACCTGTGCCATAAGTCAAACCTGTGTCATAATGCCAACATTATCGACATCAGCTCATTATCCAAGAAGTTGACTTAGAAACACCCCTTTTAGTACTTTGAAGCTTGCATGCCTCAATGGCAAGTTTCTCACTTCTAGCGACAGGTTCACATCAATGGCCTTCGACTGAAATATTTTGCATGGTGTTTGACACCAGATCATATATTCACACCACATGAATTGTACTATAGTACCTTGAGGGTCATTATCATTATCGTTGATTCCTCTCGCGTCTGTTAACAACTCACATTATTAGCTGGTAATTAGGCGATGTTTTTCCATGTTCAACTTCAGAACATATCTTCACATGGATTGACTTATACATTGGGCAAAGATCAAATGAGTTTGAAGACCCCGTATCTAGTTTCATCCATCTGAGCTGCAATATATTCATGGGAAAAAAGACATCAAATGTACACAGAATCTGCACAGATGGTCATCCAAACCAAGGACGATGACTCTACACTTGAAGAATCACCAGTTTTCATATGCAGATGACTATCTTTTCTATGTACATGAAATGAATTTATAAAGTTGAGCATGGGAATGCCCGGATAAGCTAGATCATGAAAATTGTATTATGATGTTGTATTGTGTTGTATCTTATACTGGTCAACTTCCATTTCGAAACCTCGGATCCTCATGATAAAGAATTTCACCCGACATCGAGATTTATGAATTCATGCTTTAGGGGGAAATTGTTATAGACATGTTTGGGCACTTCAACCCCAATATTATATGTCAATAAACTAGCGATCTTCAACCCCTTAAAGTGTCGTTTCATACCCAAAAAAACATGGTCAACTGATTACACCATTCCACAAACGTTCCACCTGAAAAACCATCTAGAATTGGCCTAAACTGGACCATACTAACTGCTCGACTGTCATGGTGTGATGCATACTGACTTCTACACTAGCTAGAATCCATATTGATGAGACATTCTGTAGGGTGCGATGAGCGAGGATGGACAAATGTCCAAGATAGTTTGCTAAGTGGATGCTCATGGAATCTTCTGGAAACTTCTCTTATGACTCTTGCCTCTTTGAATTCACCCAGGGATGAGTAAGAGATCCAAGAAATCTCGAAGTGGAACCAAATGCAACAAGTGCAATGACACTAATCAAAAACCTAGAGATGACTCACACCCTTGCATACATCTATAAATGAATCCCTCATCTGAGAGATCTAGAGGCTGGAATTTTTTAATTTGGAAGGAAGTGCTGATAGTTTGTATTTGAGAAAGAGAATTGTATTATTGGTGTGATCTTGCTATTTCATGAGGTGAAGAGGGCTTTGATGCTAGGAGGATGATGCTGGATCAGACAATTGGGTTGTAATTCTCCCTTCTATTTAATAAAGTTCTTCGAGTTTTCTTCCATATAACTGTGCAATTGTGAATGTTATTATTTATGAATGCCATTGTATGTTCATTATATTTCTAGTTCTGTAACAGTTATGATATAATAGATCAAGATGCTTTGACGGTTCTTTGTTACTGTGTTTCTACAGGTACTGTCCAAGTGGGATAAGTAAGGAGAGGAGTTGCAAGCTCTGTCAAAGGGGAGAGAGATCAAGGAAGGATTTAAGCGGAAGATCCAAGTTGGTTCCTTTGTCTTTATCTTATCTATTATACATAGAATAAATTTTGATTTTCTTTGAAATATTGTTTCTAGGGTAGCTGACAAACCTAGAGGGCTAGTTGATCGAAAAGACACTAGTTTTCCCAGAAACACGGAGATGTAGCCCAAGAGTTGTGGGTGAACACCTAATTAAATTGTTGTCTTATGTGTTTATTCTTACTGCTGAAATATTCACTGTTATATGAATTTATATATATGTTTAAACACATTTATGTATTAGCATATGAAGTAGAATTTAAAGCATATAAACAACCAACAATAAATGTAGGCATATACCTATATTTCAAGCATTTGTTAATTCCGCATTGGTTAATCATGAAGACTTGCGAAAATATTCAAGCTTTGGGAGTGGGAGAGGTTCTTGTAGATTAGACAAGAAACCTAAGAGCCCCATATTTAGATCACCATGTCACTAAAAAGTTAGTAAAATTCATTGAAACCATCACATTTTCATGTTGGATAAGCCTAGATAAGGAATTTTCTTTAGATCCAATTAACATACATTTTTCATTTGTCTATTTTTTTTCATTATTCAAATACCAACTCAGTGACGAGTGTGTTTTCAATTGCTTTTGTTGAAATGGACAATCAATAATAAACTAACAGATGAATAAACAGGCCCCTTCCCCAAAAATTAGAAGTTCTACTTCAATCCTTTAGAGGGAAGATCTTGGTACTTGAACAATAGAACAATAGAGTTGACAAGCCAGTGTCCACATCAGTAAAATTGTAACTTTGAAAATATAACTTTTCTTGGAACCATTTAAAACACTAGAGAGGTCAATGGAACCTATAACCAAGCTTAAAAATCATGTCAAGGATTTGAAACTCAAGGAATGATTTCAAATAAGAAAATTTTCACATTTTTCAAGGTAGTTAACACTTATTAAGGAATCTCACATGACATGAGGCATTTTTGGACTATTTTTTCATGCATGGATAACCTCTTCACATCCAACATAGAATATCCTTGGCACTCTCCCTTCTCATCACTTTTGGAGTTGATTCTCACTTGTTTGGAGGGTTGACCCACACTTGGTAGCCTCATGACGACCTTAGGGTATGTTGTGAGCATAATATGACTTGTAGGGGTTATTTTCATGGCTTATGAAGATTCATTCTAACATGAGGATGATGTAGACATAACATGAAGAGACAACATGAAGACTAATGAGTAGAACTTGAGGGTCAACCCCTTGTAGCTAGATGCCAACATGGTTGTTTTGAGATTTGATGACTAGTTTTTGACTTGGAAAAACATTCCCATTCTTTATGGAAGTACCTTGACATGAGATATAGGCATGGGAATTAAATTTAACATTATTTTTGGAGGTTATGGATATTTATAATACACTTTTATGGAGTTTTTCTAGAGGATCCACCCCCTTAGAGATTTTTATGTGACCACTTTTGAGACATTTTTGGCTTTGGAGGCCCAATCAACCACATAAGAGGATTCCTAGAAGTGACTATGAATATACATATTTTAGGGGCCTTTGGAGGCAATTTTTGTACCTTGGAGAACTTTATCAAGGGGAAACCTCTCTCTTGGGGCTTTACTTCATCTTATTCACTATACATGTGCCTTAACCACTTTTATTTTATTGTTGGGATATATTAGTTATTTGTTTTTCACTTTTATTGCACATATATCTAAAGAAGCATCAAAGATATAATTATTTTGTTGTGAAAGGTTCTTTCTATGTCGAAGAATGTTCTCAAATCTTTAAAATTATCTTTCTTTATTCTATTTAGTTTCATAAGGATTAAAAGTGGAACTTTCAAGTCTTCTACAAGAATTTCAAGATTAATCCATTAAAGGATAACTCTATCACTTGGTAGGAAGAACCCTAGGTTTTGTCTTCCTTCCTCCTTTGTTTCTTTAGAGATTATTTATACCATGATTTTTTTTTATTTTGATTCTTTGGTATAATTATTAAGTAATGTCATCAATCATAGTTCATATGGATATTGAAGGCATGCCATTGAAATTTTCCTTCTTACACACCTTGAATAGATTATTGGTCCTAATTCATTGAGGGGTTATTTTTCCTATTGGTTCTAATCTCAAACCCTAATGCTTGAAGAAATTAATCCAACCTTTAGAGAAATTATTCTCGACATCATTTCCATTTGATTCATCTTTAATTCATTTCCCTATATTGATTTTGCATTAATCTATGTTCCTCCATTAATTATTCTTTAAAACCTTGCAAACTCCAAATCCTTATTTTACCAAGGCTACTCTCAACTTCATATTTCTCTTCATTACTTTGCTCTTAGCAATCCTAATAGGGAAACCTTCCATGACTGAAAGGAAAAATGACCTAAAGTTAATACGATAGGTTGTTTAGGTGACAACAGTGACCTTGCTAGAGGTTTCCCCTTGAATTGTACCTTGTGGTTTAGAGCTTTCAGCAATAAAAACAATTTTGGAAGTAACACCTTCCAAGCCTGTCATGACTCCCACCCAATTTTCCATGTCAAACCACTTTATTTATACCAATCTAAGGGTAACATTGAGAAAACAATTCACCAATCCTCTCAAATCCTAACTAGATGAATACCTGCAAGTAAATGACTAAAGTTTCACCATAACCAAAAATGTAGTTCATATTTCTAAATTTTAGAATATTTTAATAATTTCAATTATTTTCACTAAGATGTACACTACTAAACAATTTTATCCAACTTTTGTCAATATTTTACAAAATCTTGAATTCGAACTAAAATCTAGTAATTATGTGTTTGAATCCTTGAACAAGAGGGTAAAATTGGGATGAATTTAAATACATAACTACCTTATTTCAATGATTATATCATAGGGAAATAAAACCCTTAATAATTGAGAACTTAAATACTAACAAAAGTCCTTATTGGTCCCAACAGGCATAAAAATTCCTCATTTAATTTGAGGCCATAAATTAGCAAAGATTATATCCCTTAAGAATACTAAACTATCATAGATATATATTAACCTTAGATTTATATGAGGTAAACCAAGTCAATGTTCCTTAATTTACAATTAAAATCCATAAAAGTTTTTCATAAAGTGGTAAATTATGCTAATAGATCACAACACAACATAAAAAGATGACTTCAAAAATATATAAACTATAATAAAATGGCATAAAGCCTTCACACTTGTGGGGTGAAATATCTCAGCATGATGTCATCCTTCATACATGGGCATCGCCATCAAGCAAGTGACAAAGTGGGTCCAATAGTGCTCCTTACTTCAAATGGAATCATCAAAATTATTGTGTGCGCCTCCAAGAAACACTTCCTCATAAAGTATGTACAAATCAATAAGGTTTGCATCATTCTCATAGAGCATACATGGGTGACATGGTATCCCTAGTGCATATAATTAGCCTCAAAATGGAGTGTTCCAACCCTCTCAAATAATTTCAAGCTATCTACATGCTCATCTAGGGTCTTAAATAATGAATCACCCATTAAGTGGGTATAAGGCTAATGTGGGGATGTCTTGGGGCGTCTAGGAACATCATTAATCAAACCAATGTCTAGGCTTCTCGGTTCAAAATTTGAACATATAGGGGTGAAAAAGAGGCCATACAACCATGTAGAGGTTCCTCAAGGCCCAAAGTTGATTTACGAGAGGGAAATTTTTTTGTTCAAAGTCTCAAGCTGATCTATAAACTACCATGGATATTCCACTCGATAGTTCGTCACAACAGATTTGATCAAATTATTCTTAAAATCTAAAATCTACAGTATGAGGGCTTATTTCTCTTTATATTTTTGGATCTATAAATTAATATTTATTGAGTATGCATGAAAATTAATTATTCATAAAATGGGGAATAGTAAATTTAAAAATAATCATACACTACAATTGAAAAAAGATGTAACTTGGGAAACTCTTTTAGGATCAAACCCATTTGGATGGTGAGATTTCTCTACTCTCTTTCTGTGATGGAAAATGGATTCAAGTATAATGAAGTGACACATGTGGCCCATGGGCTACTTAATTAAAAAATCTTTTCTATTTTATCTCTCCCAATTCGCTCATGGTTATTATGCTCTTCGATGAAACAAAATGCACTTGAATAGAATTGAACACGTTTTCCTCCTATGTGTCTAATTATAAAACAACCTGATAGCCTACAAGTGGTTAAGTTTGACTCCTTAAACTCTTAACTAGAGTTATAGTATGCACTCTTCTAGATTCTTCTTCATCATCATCATGTGGCTAGCCCAGTTTTCATGAATAATGGGGCTAATGTGGCACATTCTTGAATTATGGTGGTAAAAATAGGAAGATAAACTTCTGAGTCGCATAATTTTGCATACATACTCAAATCTAGGTGATGCTTATGCCATTGAAAATTTCTCTATGTGTAGAAAAAAAAAATATGGTGCAATAATTAAGAGGAAAAATGTTATCCCAAGAAAATTCCATTTGAGGCCTCATATTGCTCCCTGAAGGTTTCAAACACCAATTTTCCAAATTAGGTCCTACCGTAAAAATTGCCTTCTCGGTTGATACCTCCATGATTTCCACTCTAAGAGTATCAAGATGGACAAAAAATGTGTAATAGTCTAATCATGATCACACCTCCCAATTTGGGAGGATATTTTTCCTAAAAAGATTCTACTAAATGAGATGAGGAACTTTTTCCTCCACCTTCTCTTCAGTGTACCATTTAGATTTTTAATCAAGGTGGATATTAGTGGCCACTCACCTATTTTACTCAGACCCACAAAACTATTTCCTTTCAATTTCTTTAATTCTAGCATAACTTTCCATTTTTGGAAATTTTTCGTGTCCTTAACTTGGAGAGTCATTTTGAGGTCTGTCATGCGGAAAGAGTTATTTTTGCGGACAAAGCTAACCTCCCTAGGAGTCTAAGACTCTCTAGTGACAAACAAACCAAACAAGAACAATCCTTCTCTAAACACAAATTATTCTATGAGAGATCAAGTGTTTTCCGATCTTACCTTAGGTCCAACGCTTGTTGTAGCAGTCCACCCTTGCTGATCCAGATGAGCTCCTCCTTCACTTTAAGACCTGCATACACTAACAAAGCAAACGATTACATAACACCTGAATATTCATCATAAAACAAAGCATATTCATCACATAGACCAAGGAGTACATGAAATAATTCATTAACAACAAATCATTGAGAAGAATGACTTATTTGTATTAAGTAAACAAAAAAGGAACCATTACAACCTGAGCCTTGGTGTTGTGCAAGCTCCTCCCAGGGTCCAGCAGAGATTTCTCTACTTGACAGCTCCACCACTCCACATGGCAAAGGTAAGGATAGTGATCTCTGCCTTCAAAGT
>APFE031018807.1:17321-54916 GCA_000404065.3 Pinus taeda
CCGCAAGGGCAGAGTATCAAGCTCAATCCCCTTACCGGCTCCTTGACAATGGTTAATCCAAGGTTTACCGATAAGTGACCCCTGGCTCCTCAACAATGGTTAATCCGAGGTTTACCGCTTGTAATACGTGCGTGTCTGGCGTCGTTCCCAATGAGGGAGGATTGATCCCCTCACAGGTTCGGACACGAGCTCGTGCTTCTCCTTTAAGAGGAGCTTTCCCAGAGTATAAATGCAACAGCTGGATTTATCCTATCACAAGATAAGCTACTTGTTTGGTTTTATAGTCTTGGAGAATTAATTACTCACCTACTCCAAGACACTAGCCTGATCTATATTGGTGCTTCAGAGCCCTAGAAAAATAAAAATTTCTAAGTTAATTTTACTTTAAGCGTTGATTTTAATGGTTGTTCTTTAAGACAAAGCTGATGGAGATGAAACTTGATGGTGTATAGACTCGACTCCAATTCTCTAAAAAGATGCACCTAAGATGATTTACGCTACTTTTCGTTTCAACGAATCCTTTAATTAAGAGAGTTGAGAGAATGCAATCTTTTGATAACAACAACTTTCTTAAAAGACAATCAAAGAAATAATCTCTTTATCTTTTCAAAGCGCACAAAACATGACCACTCATTACTTCACGAAAAATTCCTTTCTCTTTCAAAGACGTCAAATGCTACTCTAAAACAAACTTTGCAAAGGAGACCCTTTATATTTTCCTATTTAATAAAGCATGTAAAATTAATATAGTCAAAGCAATTTCGAGATCTATGAAAATCTATGAAAACTCACTCAAAAAGCAAATCAAAGGGAAATTACCTAAATTTACCTAAAAAGTAAATTTAAGAAGCAAAAGCCTACTAAGATGATTCCGGGATGTTTTACTTGGCAACAATCAGTCCAAGGACTAGTTTATGCAGAATCACAAACTAATCGAAACAAAAACTCAATCTCTTTTTGTTCTTTTTGAAAATGAAATTCACAACTTTAAATGAACAAGCTATATTGAAATTTTGCAAAGAGGAAACACAAAGGTAGGTTGCTCACGCGGGTAGACTTTACGACTGGTCCGACTCCTAAGAAGACTGACAAAACCAGAGATATCTAAGGCTTCGCAACTTCTAAACCCAAAGTCACTACAGGACCAACATAAAAATCAAAACCCTAAGGCTAAAATCTCAATGAATTTCACTAAAACTTTCAACACTAATGGAACAAGTGCAGGTGAAGATTTTTGACAAATAACCAGTGGATCTGGGCAGTGAAGACTAAGAAAAAACAAAATCTAAAGGGAAGAAATGGATAAAATTGGAATTTTCTTAATTTTAACAGGGTACGCAGGCAGCCTGTTTAACCAGGTGCGCCTACACTCTGTGTACAAAGATACAGTGCGTACAAGTACGCACTGTGTCTAACGCAGAGGGTGCGTACTGCTGTAAAATGAAGAAAAACTAAATTCAAACTAGACTCTAAGCTAATCCACCCAAAAACACAGTCAAGCAATCAAAAAACAAAAGAAACAAGACTCTTTTCAGATCAAAGTAATACTCAAAAGAAAAATCAAGCACATCAATGGAATCCCCAGTGGAGTCGCCAATTTGTCATGCGGAAAGAGTTATTTTTGCGAACAAAACTAACCTCCCTAGGAGTCTAAGACTCTCTAGTGACAAACAAGAAAATTAAGAGCAATCCTTCTCTAAACATACATCATTCTATGAGAAACCAAGTGTTTTTCGATCCTACCTCAAGTCCAACGCTCGTTGTAGCAGTCCAGCCTCGTTGATCCGGATGAGCTCCTCCTTCACTTGGAAACCTGCATACACTAACAATCAAACGATTACATAACACCTGAATATTCCATAAAACAAAGCATATTCAACATATAGACCAAGGAGTATATGAAACAATTCATCAACAACAAATCATTGAGAAGAATGGACTTATTTGTATTAAGGAAACAAAAAAGAAACCATTACAACCTGAGCCTTGGTGTTGTGCAAGTTCCTCCCAGGGTCCAGCAAGAGTTTTCCTCTACTTTGACAAGTTCACCCACTTCCAATATGACAACAAGAAAGGATGGTAATCTCTCCTCACAAGTTTACAATGGAAGTCCTAATTCCAGCAGCATCTACCCTTTGGAATGTTCAGCTTTCAACCTCCCCTCCTCTGGCCCAAGGCCTGTATTTATAGTGATCTAGAGGAAGTTATTCAGTTCCAACATCAAGGGGATACTCCCTCTTTTGGATGGGGTAGCTCCTCTCTTGATGGGATAAGTTCCTCTATCATAGGGATGCATGAACCATCTGGAGGCGCTCAATACACGGCAAACACTCTTCTAGAAGGCTCTAGAAGTGACCACAAGTAACTTTTTTAAGATGAAACTCGCGCCTTTTGACCTTTACAGGGGTACGCACCCAACCTTTAGCTTACAGAGCATATAAATACGCAGGTACAGTGTGTTTGGAGTGCGTACACGCAGGTAAGGTAGAGAGAAACTGCATACCCAGAGATAAACATGTTTTAAAGTGACTTTCTCTCTTTTTGAAGTTTGACATGAAGAGCAAAGGTTTGAGGCTTGACAAGGAGGACAACATGTCTATTTATCTGCAGATAACCATGATGACAAATTTCAGTGTAACAAGGTCCTAAATGGATTTTTTAAGAAAACACTCCAAGCTTATACCTCATACAGTAAGGGCTTTGATGGAAATTTAGTTTTCCTTGGATAGATATTTCTAACAAGGTATCGTGTGCACCATATGAAGATTACATGCCCAAATTATGAGCCCGATAAGTTGGCATTCCAGCTAATCCCAACAGGGCCCACAAAATTTTGGAGATTCATCTCCTAGTGTTAGAATTTTGGATGTTTATGTTTTTATATTGTTTCTCAACAACAAAAAGGCCTCCCATCCTCATTGTAACATAGTTTAGAACACACGTGGTTGCTACATCTCTTCTTAGAGATAAGCTACCATCGCCCAAGATAGTTTGTTTCTTTTATGTATGTAAATAATTTTCGATAGTTCTATTTATTAATTGATTTTTTGTTCCATTTTATCTGTGTTTTGGTTTGAATCTCTATTTCATTCCATTCCATCAGAAACTTGGATGAATGGTATAAAAGAAGTTTTCTCTTTCTATGTCTTTCTATGCATGTCCTCGATGACGTCGGGGTATAAAGAGTTGGGACTTGAACTAGTTGAACCCTTGCAAGACTGAAATCCCCAGTGCTAATAGCCTCCCATGGGAAAAGAAAATAAATACAAGGGAGTAAGAGATCATTTCAAATTATTTCTTGAAGAATACCATGAATGATAAAGGGATGAGATGATGGACAATTTTTCCTAGATCCTTCAGTGGGTATCAATGGGTGAAGCATCTTCATCCAAAAGTCACTTCGAAGGTGCCTCCCCCTTTAAGGTACACGTTAAATTTAACATTCCTATATTTAGACGCTAGATAGATATAGATTCCCTATATAGATGGTTAAATCTACTAGAAGGTTACTTTTTAGTCCATAAATTTTCCAATACGAAATATATTACTTGTGCACTCCTCAAAGTCGCCCCCCATGTCAAGGACAGGTGGGAAACTTATTATGAGAAAAGGAACAAGGGGGAACCCTCACTGTTTTCATCCACATTCTCTTGGGATTATTTTTGATATTTTTTCAAGGAATAATATTACCATGTCAGAATATATGAATATAAGTATATAAAATGCACCACATTATGGAAGGGAAGGGACGAAGATGTAACAGAGTTCACAAACATTTTCTATACCCTACACATGAATTTGTGTATCAACGATTATAAGTGGTATATGATACTCAAGTACCATGGTTATCTACAAAAATACATCCAAGAAGAGATGTAGTTCTTGTACATCTCCTAGCTTAGTGCAATGTTCTGATATGTTGTCAGGATCGAGAATAAATTTAAACAAAACAAGTGTTACTTTGGATTTGTGAATCTCAAGCAGGGAATAGAAACCTCCAAACCATGGAAAAAAGGACAGATCCATGGTGGTCTCACCTAGGACAACCCATTGAAGCCGCAAGCAAAGAATAACTCGAAAAATACAAAGAAGGATACTAGGAAGTGGTGTGAGTTCCATGAGAGCCCCACACACAACACAAATGAGTGGTGTGCTAAGTAGTCATGAGTGGCCAAGCTAAAAGCTTGAGAGTCATATTCGTGTTCTGAATTTGAGCCAAAACCTAACAAGGTTAATGCTAAGTGGAAGAAAATTGTTGATGCAGAACTTAATGCCATTGTTTCCACCAGTAAGGTCCAAAAGCTTGAACCTGAAGATCTATTGGAGGCGAGCATCTCTTCCAATCATAGATGTGGGTAAAAGACTCTACAATATATTTCATTCTCTGTAGTGAGATCTAGATAAACCTCACCCCAAAAAATATCATTAATTGGTTGGATCTACCGACCACACCACACCCACAACCATACACCATCAAGTGAGTTCACCAAGGGCAAGATCTTTGTGTCAACTAACAGTGTTACCTTCCCTACAACATCAAGCCCTTCATAGACAAGATATTGTGTGATGTTTCTTCACTTAAATTCCATGAAATTTTATTATACCAACCATACTTGTGGAATTTTCATGTTTTGTATGTATCTAGACCTCACACTATTATTATTACTTTGGTTAGAAAACTATAAAGGATACTGGAGGTAGCCCTTCCTACTGCCATATCTTTGATATTTGCGAAGAAATGTAATAGAATCATCTCCTATATTGGGAAATTTGTTTTATTTTCTATTTTTTCTCAAAGTTAGGGGAAGATCATGGCCACATCCATGGCCGCCATGAAGGGTTCCTCAACACAACAAAAGTATGTGGATAAGGTCATGGAAGAATAAAGGGACATATTTTCCTCACCCATAGGGGTACCTTTGCACTACTAGGTCAAGAATTAATCGATCTAACTCCTGGATCACCTCTACCTAGTGGGTCGATATACCACTGCTCTCTTCTAGAAAATGAAGCAATTAAGTGGAAAATCCTATAGTTTCTACAATAAGGAGAAATTCAACCAAGTTACTCACCTTGTGGGATCTCAATTGTATTGATACAAAAGAAGGATGGGACCTAGAGACTGTGCATTGATTATCTGGAACTAAATAAAATTATTTCCAGGATAAGGTATCTAATCCCAGGGATTGCTGATCTTGCTAACTAGCTCAAGGGTGCCAAGCACTCCAACAAGATTAACTTGAATTATGGCTATCACCATATTCCAATATAATCCATAGATGTATGGAAGATTTCCTTCAAATCTAAGGAGGGTATTTTTGAGTGGTTTTTCATGGCCTTCAAAATGACATATTCCCTTGCAACTTTTATGAGGTTTATGGATGACATCTTACGACTCTTCACCAACTAGTTCATGGTTGTATATCTGGATGACATCCTCATATAACAAGACTTGGGAAGAAAACTTGCAACATATTCGAAAAGTCCTCCAGACCCTACAAAAACATATACTATGTGCCAAATTGGAGAAATGCACCTTTGTTATGAACCAAGTCTAATCTATAGGTTACATCATCGAAAACTATGGCATAATATGGATATAGCTAAGATCCAAGTCATTTAGGATCAACCATCCTTGAACACTCTAATAAAGCTTCATAAATTTTTTTTCCTCACCAATTTCTATCGAAGGTTCATGTTGGGATTCTCTCATATCACTTGGCCTTTGATTCAAGTTACCAAGGGACTAGAGAAAGAATTTGTTTTCTGATCTAAGCCCCAATAGAAGATGTTAATTTATCTGAAGCACCACCTTTTCTCTACATCAATACTCACATATCTAAACCTACAATAACGATCTGAAATTGTGACATATGGCTATGACTATCGTATTGGTGTAGTTCTCTCCCAGTAAGGGAATCTGGTGGCCTATCATACTGAGACACTCTCTAATACAATTTGGAAATATCCTAACTACAATAAAGAGATGTACTCCATCATGAAGGCTTTCTTGTAGTGGGAACATTACATTTGGAGAAGGAGATGATCATCCAAATAGATCACCAACCTCTTCAATTTATACAGACACAATTGAAGTTGTAGAATGATCACCATCATAAATGGTCCACATGTCTACAAAAATTTCATATGAACATTCTGTATAAGAAGGTTAGCACCAATAATGTTGTAGATTTCCTCAATCACCCACCAGTTCTGGGGTTCACCATTGTTCTCAACTCTAGTGGGCATGAGACTTTTGGATGTTTATAACTCTACATAAATGATGAAAAATTCACCACCACATACTAGATGTTGATGGATGACAAGCAAGCTCCAAACTTCTTCCTCTAGGACACACAATTATGCCACCTAGGGTACCTTTGTGTTCCTTCAAGTGAGTGTTCCAAGGTCATTTGGGAGGTGCACTACAGTTGGATTGTATAAAACTTTGGTGTAGAGAAAATAGTGGCAGTATTACACAAGTATTTTCAGTAGCAAGATCTCTGATAACATGTTGGAAAATATATTATATCGTGCACTACCTGTGTAATCACGAAGCCAACGATTAAGAAGAAAGGCCTATATACTCCTCTACTTACTTCTAGTAGGCCCTAGGAATCCACCTCCATGAACTATATGTTTGGCCTTCCTTCTTCAAAGCATGGTAATGACTATGTATTTTTTGTCCATTATATATTTTGTATAATGACTATATTGATGGCTTGCAAGAAAAACATCACAATAGAAGACACTGCAAAAATCTTCTTCGAGTGAGTATGGGTACATTTTGGGATTTCATAAACCACTATATTAGATCAAGATAATAGGTTCCTAAGTGCATTATGGTTGAGCCTTTCATCATTGTTGGAAACTAAGCTCACCAAGTTGACTACCTTCCATCCTCAAACTGATGGCTAGAAAGAGGTTGTTCATAGGATGATAGTGTAGATACTATGCATGTACAACTCCAAGAATCCATAAAGATGGGGTGAGAGTATTCCATATGTGTAAAAATAATATAACAAAGCTCTCCATAGCTTAATTTTCCATAGCCCCTTTCATGTGGGCATAGGATTTCAACCATTGCGTCTCATTGATGTTCCAATGCCTCTTGAAATTACACATGAATAATTTGCACATGTTCAATCCAATGTTGGTCAAAACAACATATTTATTGAATGCATCTAACACATCCACCATTAGATTCATGATATCTTAGATAAAGCTAATTCTAAGTACAAACAAATTCATGATCAATATTGGGTTCCACATTAGTTTCAAGTGAGTGTCAAAATTTCGTTGAATTTGTAGAAGGAAATATTTATTTGAGCCCATCAGAAGCTTTGACCACTTCGATACGGACCTTAGACCATCATCAAGGTTTTGGGTGAAAATTATTTTGATCGCAACTTTTCCCCCATTCCTTGCCCTTCACCTAGTGTTTACTGTGGATTGCCTTCGTCCATACTTTCCACCATTGTTGGACACATCAAACATTATTGAGTAGTTGATACCAACAAATCTCTACCCATATTGCATTGAAAAAACCATGACCAGTTAGACCATCGACACACATATCAAGAACACTCACCAACAAAATATCTAATTGTATCGGGTTGTCAAAATTCTCCAGCTCCTACATGAAGGCAAGTGGCTCACCAAGGATGAAATTCTGCAAAAGTTTCCCCATCTCATCGAGGCACTAAACACAGCGGGGACCATTTCTTCCTAAGGGGGGAAGATTGATCTAGGTGGATACTAGTGGCCACTTGGACCCTTAACATTGTTTCCTCTCAGTTTATTGATTCTAGCACACCTTTCCATTTTTGCATTTTTTTCAAGTCTTGAACTTTCAAAGTCATTTTGGGGCCCTAAACAACATATTTTTAGAAAATGTGTCAATCCTAAATCTTGTATTGCAAGGGTTTGCTGGGAAATTTTATTTTCATTGGATAGATCTTTCTAATGAGGTATCATGCATGCCAAATGAAGATCATATGCCCAAATTATGACCCTAATAAGTTGACATTCTAACTAATCCTAACGGGGCCAACAAACTTTTTCCGCTCCAACTTATAGGGTTAGTTATTTTATGTTTATGATTTTCCATTATTTCTCAATAATAAAAAGGCCTTCAAGCCTCATTGTAACATAATTGAGAAGGCATGTAGCCATCACATCTCTTCTGATAAATAAGCTACCATCGCTTGGGCTAGTTTGTTTCTCTTATGTATGTAAACAATTTTTAACAGTAACAAATATTTATTAATTGAAGTTATATTTCATTGTATCTCTATGTTTTGGTATCAATATGTATTTCATTTTTGTCCTTTATAAATCTAGATAAGTTTTCTGGAAATTGTCCTTTCATCCTAATCTATGAAAAGGTCACGATGTCCTTGTTTTGTAGTTTTGGACCTCTTCTACAAAAAGATATCCTATATCAATTATTCCTGAGAATTTGATTCCAATTCCTCTACGGAAGGTATCACTATGTATTGGGGTATATTGAATCTATAGGTGTTATCTCCCAGCATTTCTAGTATCTCAAATGGCCCATATCACAAAGTCTTGATTTTCTTACTATGACCTTATAGTATCTCAATGTTAAACTATAACCACACTTTGTCTCCAACTTTGAACGAACTCTATGTTCTATGCCAATCATTCCCAACCTTGTATTTTCCTATGACTTATCTAGTGTCTTCTATACGTATATATAGATCTACGTCATATTCTCACCAAATTTTTCTATTGTTAAGGAATCACCTTTAAGATCATCCCTCTCTCCTGCTTGTTTCCTATATGTAATATCAAAAAGTCGAGATCGAAAATATCCATAACAAGTTTCAAATGGGGACTTACCAATAAAAGTATGGACTACTCTTCTATATGAGTGTTGTATATATACCATATTTTTGTGCATAATTAATTTGATGCTTCTTTTATAACCCCTCAAAAGTTGCACCAAAGTCCTATTAACTACTTCTATCTTCCAATATGTTTGTGGATGGAATTTTGTAGACATATTTAACTTTATGTCCATATTTTTCCACAATGTTGTGTAAAATGCACTAACAAATCTCATGTCCTTGTCTAAAATGATTCTACTTGGTACCCTTAAGTGTACCCAAACCTATCCAATAAACAAGTTCATTGTGGTCATGCCCCTTTCTAGATGTTCATAAACCTCGTAAAAAGTCCATGGAAATGATTTCCCAAGGATGAGCAGGTATAGGTTACCATGTTTCCTTTTATCTGATTTGTTGGTACAAAAAAGGATGCATCCTATTATGAACCTAGCTACTTGTTTTTGCATTTTAGGAAAATACACATACATCTACAAGTTGGTCATTTTCCTCCGTACATCAAAGTTCCCTGGAACCTTGAAGGTTTGAGCCTTTGTAGTATTTTTCAACCACTGACATTTAGGAACACATAACTTATCCAACCTGCAAAGTAAACCATATTGGATATGGTATTGAACTATGTTGTCACTATCATAAACATGACTCTCACTCTACAACTACTAAAACACCTCCATTTAGTTTTCATCCTCTGATTATGCATATTTGTATGGATCATGGGTGAATGGCTCCATATGCATCAAGGTTACCAAATCTATGATCTTTGATGTGGGTGGCCCTCAAAGCATGTCATCCAACTTGTTTTCACTTCCTTATTGCACCTGATCTCTAAATGAAACTTCTATAAAACCTCATCCACTTATAATTATTAGTTTGTTGTAGCTTACTATGGGCCTGTAGATATTGAATTATTTGGTGTTTTATTTCCATTACTATATCGTTTCCCACCAAATAATGTTTTCACTTCTTCATAGATTTCACGAGGGAATAGAGCTCCTTGTTGTAGGTAAGGTAGTTAAAAACAACACAATGAAGTACTTCGTAATGGTAGCATATAGGGTTTCATTCCTTCATAAAGATTGATCCCATAGCATACCCACTCACATCAATCTCAACTTTGAACAGTTGTTTAAATTTTAGTAATTACAAAATTGGTGCTTGGGTGATATTCACCTTTAACACCTCAAAGGCCCTCCTATAACTCTTCCCCACTAGAAAATCTTACTACTCATTGTTATGGCATGGAGGGGTGTTGTTTATTAAAAACGAGGCTATGAATTCCCTCAAGTATTATGTTTCCCTAATGAAACACCTGACCTCAAAAACATTAGTAGGCATCAAATAGTTTATAACGGCCTCCATCTTGGTAAAATATATATTTAGCTCTCCTCCATCTATCACATACCCTATATATAACAAATATTGTTTTGAAAACTCACACTTGTTTAGATTTTTGATTGGCTAGTGCTTCTTTAATGTCTCCAGAACCTACGTTAATTATGAGATGTTCTCCTCCTAGGTAGCATTGTATACTAATATATCATCCAAATAGACAATAGAAAATGAATCTATAAAATGGAACATTATATCATTCATCAACCTGATAAACATAATTGGTGCATTACATAGTGCAAATGACATGACTAATCACTAATACAAACCTTTCCTAGTTTTTAAGGAGGTATCCAAGTATCTTATTCTCTAACTCCAACCTAGTGATATACAGACTTTAAGTCCAACATGGTGAAGTATTTGGCTTGTTGCAAATGATATAGAAAATCATTTATCATAGAAAGGGGGTATCTATCCTTGGGCCTAATTTTTTTAATGCCTTTTAACCAATACACATTTGTCAAGTCCTATCCTTCTTTGGAACAATTATGGTCAATGACCTAGATGGTGATATACTTGGTCAAACGACACCTTCTTCAAGTAGTTTTTTCAACTGCTTCTTCACATCACTTTCTTATATAATGGACTACCCATACATCGCATCCTTTTACAATGGGGAGTTTGTAAATAGTTGGATCTTGTTCTCCACTCCCCTCTTCGAAAGTAGCCCTTTAGGCTCCTAGAACACAACATTATATTCTTGTAGAAAATATTCTAGTTGTTTTTTATGTTTCATACTAACTCTCCTACAAACTATATCTTGGCTTGGTTAGCACTTACCAACAAAATTTTGGACTTTTTCTTATATGCATTAATGGTGATGGATTTTCCATCCTTGATGTGGTGATGTTGGTTGGCCCTCCACATGAAGATTGCATGCCACATGTACATGTAGGGAATTCTAAATACTACTCCACATACATCAAGGCGAACCACATCTAGTTCTATTTCATCAATGAATGAGCACTGATACATAATATAATTTTTCATTATTTATTTACCTTTACCTCTTCATCCTTATTTACCCATCCCAAGGATGATTAAAAAAAAATCAAGATTTTTTTTTTTTACCAACTCTACTATAATGATATTTTTCTATGATCCTAAGTCAAAGAGAGTGTAAATATTTGTCTTTTTGACACATGTATATTTATATGGAATATTCTAGTGTTTTCTTTCTCTTCCTATTGTTGAATGCTACTCAAATTCACCTGCTTCACTAATGGACAAATGATCTTCTCATCCACCTCCAATTTTCATTTAACCTAGTTTCTCGAATCAATGGCCATAAGGTTCTTCCTCTTTTCATGTTCCATTTTGTTATTATGGTTGTTGTTTATTGTTGTTTACATGTTTCATGTGTTGGAAGAAGGAAATGGGAGATAATGTTGGGTCCCTATAATACTAGTGATTACCCCATTACTATGGTAGTTGTACCCCTTATTAATATCGTTGTGCCCCTATTGCCCCCATATTGTTATTAATGTGCCCCATAGAATCCCTCTATTATTATTTTTGTGGCTTTATATTATTATTATTAGGTCGGCTGGGTTATATTGTGACTCCTTAGACTCCTATATATAGAAAGGAGGTTTTGTCATTTGTATCATCCAAGAATTGTTCATTTATGTAATGTAAAGGAGGTTTCCCCCTCGAAGAGGCTGAACTCTAAGGCGTTGATCTATTTCTTCTATCTTTTCTTGAGCTGGTTTCATAACATTTGGTATCAAAGCTTTGGATTCTAGGGTTTTGCTGCTCCAAACAGGTCATCGTGGAATTTTTTCTATAACGTTTTTTCTGCGATGTTTCAGAAGTCGACAGAAAAATCCATTTGAGAAGACATCGAGCTAAATCTCGGGTCTGAATTTCAGAGCCTTTTGCACTATATGTTCCGAGATATGATCTGAGGAAGTTGGTCCTTTTGCAAAATCCCGAATTACATTCAAAACAAGTGACCTAGGGAAAATCGTCATAACGTTCTCTCTGAGCATCAGATTGAAATTTTGTCAGAAGGTACGGAAATAGGACGGAATGTAGTTTCTTGGATATATTTTTCAGAGGCAAAGGTAAACATAGTGACACGTGGCACTTCATACAAGTTCGCTCTTCTGAAAAGGTCTATAATCAGGTCACTGTGGGGGATTTGGAATAACGCTTCATTGAAGAATCGAATTGGGGTCAAACTGGTGGCATTGGAAAGAGGCCATAGAGGGCTACGATAGGTCAATATTTCAAAACTGGATGTTCTGAAAGTACAGAGATACATTAGAGGAAATATCGAGCTCCTACAAAGAAAAAAAAGGTGTGTAGATTTTTTTAAATTTTTGCTTAAGATTGGTTTGAAAAATTATTTTGAAGGAATTCAAAAGCCTTTGTTGCTTCTAGAGTCCATGAAAATGCATCTTTCTTCAATAATGTTGTTAGAGGTGCTGCTATTCTTCCATAATTCTTAACAAACTTGCGATAATACCCTGTCAACCCGAGAAATCCTCGAAGAGGCTGAATTCTAAGGCGTTGATCTATCTTTTCTATCTTTTCTTGAGCTGCTTTCATAACAAATAGTTGGAGTGAGAAAGCAAGGTCATCACCAAATGGGATAAGTGTACTAATAGGTAGGCCCTCCTAATTGGTTCTAACCTAAGGAAATATTCCATAGAATGTATCGGTTGTGGCTAGACCCATTATCGGTCTAAAGGAATTGTTTGTGTCCACACTCATAATTTTACTTCACCGCAATGTCCAACAAGGAAAAAAGTCAATGAAGGGAATAATCAAGGAGAGAATGTCATAAGTGGATGGGTTGTTTCAAAGGTTTTGAGACAACAATAATTCTAAAGCCGTATATGAGTCAAGCGTTTACATTTTGTGGGCCATCCTTGATGCCTAGATTGAGACCAAGATTCATTCCTAAAATGGCCTAATTTTTTGCAGTAAATGAATGTTGAAACACTTACAAAGGTGCATCCATGTGTGGTATGCTTCAAGCATAAGGGTCTAAAACATTAGGAGTTGTTGACAAAAGTTTTAGAGAGAAAAATGAGGTTGAGACATTGTTCGGATTGAAGGAAGAACAATGAGAATTAAAATTCCATGGTGCAATTGCTGAGATGAAGGATAGTAGGAAAAATCTAGGGAACATTGATGGTGTTTGGAGGTTTGTTCATAGATCATGATTAATAGTAGTTTTGTGTGCCTTAGATCTATAATTTGAGGATCAAATTACAAGTCACAGTGGTAGTGTATTTGCTAGCCCTAGATGGTCAAGGTGTTGATTGTATGTGGGTTGTATTGGAAGCCCTAAAGAGAAGTATTTTATAGTGAGTTAAAAGGACTATTAGAGGGAATTTTTAGAGACCCTAGCATCAACCTTATAAAGTGGTGAGAAGGATGACAAGTGGGTATATATGGAAGAATCAACATTGTTCACAAATGAAGATATGAATAGTGTCTTTTGTATGCAATATCCAACAACTTGAATACCTCAAGTATAGTTTCCATGAAATAATCCATGGACTATTAGGATGTATATTATTGGAGCCCTAGTTCAAAAGATGAAGATGGACAGACTTCAGTGAAAAGTGGGAAATTCTAGAAGACCTAATGAGTAGTCATCTTAATGGAGCAGGAGGGCTATTAGTGTGTATATCGATGAGAAAAATTTTAGTGACACAAAAGGAGTTGTGATGAGTGGTAGGGGAAATTTTATTAGATGAATATTCGGTTGTAGTGATCAACAGATGGAAAGGTAAGAGGATCCACCAAATGTGTTCAAGGTACATGGAATTAAAGGGTTATGTGTGGCCACCATCAGAAAGTAGGTCAACTGCTATTTGTTTGGGGTAGATTGATAGTCAAAGTGATTAACACTAAGCCATATTTGTACCCTTTTATTAGGGATACATGTAAAGGCCATGATTCCTAGCTTAGGAGCCCTAAGACAATTGTATTCTATATTTTAATATAATAAGTAGTGGGTTTAAAAGCTTAAAATTATCATGTGCACTAGTAGATCCACTTATGATTGTTATTTTGTTGTGAAAAGTAGTATTGTTTTGGAATTTGAGTGTGTTTCTTTCATATATTTTAAGACCCAAACCATATCCTTGAGTACCCTAGAAATTCAACATGGTATTAGAGCCAAGTTTGAAGGGCTAGTGGATCAAAGTGTGCAAAATGGAAGTAGTATGATTGAGTGGAGATCATGTATACTAAGAGTAATTCTAGCTACAAAGGGAGCAGCCCTATGGAAGTTCAACATATTCAGGTTCTAATGAGGCAAAGACACTACCAAGTTGGTGTGATCCATTCTTTAGGGTATGATGTAGTGGTCGATTTCAGATGGGATAATGTCGTCGATGATGATCAAGGATACTTCATAGTAGTTGGAGTACCTCCCTTGCTAAGAGGGAGTGTTGAAATTTTTACCTTTGGAGGTACTCCATAACTCTAGGAGTTGAGTTTGTGTGATTTTTCACATAAAAGGGTTTGTGGGTAAAGAATCCAATCATTGGGTTTTGTAACCAAGGTGTGGGTGTGAAATCCAACAAAATATTTTTTATTTTTTTATCGTTGCATGTGGAAAACCCTAAAATAAGCTAGGGTGACCTAAGGCTATGACGAGGGGTTTTGTTCAAATGAAAAAATATGTTTCCTAAGTTAGTTGGAGTACATGATGGAAAAATCAAGTCAACTAGGCTTGATGAGGCTAGCCTTGAGGAATAATGACTATCCTCATAGAATACTATAAGAAGGAAGTGTTGAGGCTCATCTTATTACATCAAATATGGATTTTCTCATGTGATTCTATGTTAAAAAGAGGTTTGATTACCTCAGGAGAAACAAAGATATAAGGAGATTGAGTAGGAGTAAGGGATGTGATATATATGTTTGGAAAGAAGGTTGAAGATACTCAAAATTATGGAAATGGTTCTCTAGGACACTTAGTCCTCAAGAAGGTATATTTGTGCATAATAAGGATGGATCCTCCTTATGTGAAAAATTTCAGCCCTAGGTTGGCCCTATTTTGTGATGCTACAAACCTCAAGTTTCTTCTGAGAGGTATAGTTTTGATGCACTCAACCTGTGATAGAAGAAAGGGCCAAGACCATTAGAAAGTAGTCCATAATCCAATGATAAGGTCATAGATCTAAATGTAAATCTCGATGGTTTTGATCTAAGAATAGGGAAGTTGAAATTTTTACAAGAGTGCAAGATTTAGGGAAAAAGAGAAGGATAATGTGGTGTGAGGATTACGGTAACTAAAAGAGAAGAATCAAGCAGAGAATGACCTAAGTGGATGGGTTGACTTGAGGTTTTTGAGATAGCAATAAATTTAAAGCCCTCGATCATTCAAGAATATATTGTGTGGGGGCCATGATGTCTATATTGAGATGAAGGTCTGGTCCTAAAGCGGCCTAGTTATTTTCACTAAATGAAGGTTGAAACCCTTACAATGATACTTCCATGTGTGGTAGGATTCAGGCATAAGGGCCACAAAGCTTAGGAGCTTTGCACAAAAGTTTCAAAGAGAAAAAGGAGGCCAAGATATTATTCAGATTAAAGGAAGAACAATGAGAATTAGTATAGTGTGGTGGGTTATCTTGAGATGAAGGATAGTGGGCAGAACTAAGGAAACATTTATGGTACTTGGAGGTAGGTTCATAGACCATGCGCAAGCGTATTTTAGTGTTCTCTAGATCTATAATTTGAGTATCAAATTACAAGTGTGAGCGTAGTGTATTTGGAATCCCTAGATAATTTAAGGTGTTGATTGTATGTGGGTTTTATTGGAAGCCCTAAACAACATAATATAAAAGTGAGTTAAAGGGAATGTTAGAGGTCTATTTTGGAGGCCCTAGGATTAGAATTTTTAAGTGGAAAGAAGGATGACAAGCAAGAATAGTATGAGGACTAAGCTTTATTCACAAACAATGTCGTGAATAGTGACTTTTGTATGTAGTGTGTAGTACCTTGAAGAGCTCAAGTATAGTGTCCATGAAATATGCCATGGATTATTAGGAGGCATATGTTGGAGCACTAATTCAGGATTTGAAAAGTGGGAAGTTCTCTAAGACCCAATGAGAAACCATCTTAATCATGTAGGAGGTCTATTAGTGGGAATATTGATGAGCCAAAGTCAATGACACAAAAGGAGTTGTGATAATGAATAGTAGAAAGATCATTAACTAAAGATTCAGTTGCAGTGATCAGTAAATGGGAAGGAAAGAGGACCCACCATATGTGTTCAAGGTACGTGGACTAAAAGGGTTGTGTGTGGCCACCATCATCAAGTAAGTCAAGTGTTATCTTGTTCAGGGTAGATTAGTATTCAAAGTGATGGGCATTAAGCCCTAGTTGTGTCCCTATATCGAGTTTGTATGTAAAGGTCATGCTCCCTAGTAAATGAGCCCTAACAGTGTTGTATTCTAGATTGTAATATAACTAGTGGGTTTAAAAAGTTAAAAATTATCATGTGCACTAGTAGATTCACTAATGGATGTTATTATGTTGTGAAAAGTAGTATTGTTTTGGAATTTGAGTGTGTTTGTATTAGATATTTTAATACCCAAACCAAATTCTTGAGTGTCATGGAAATTCAACACTTGCGAGTTGATTCCTCCACTATTCCACTATAAAATCCTCGATATGGATGAAAAAAAATATGATAATCCTTCCTAAATAAAAAATTCCCTCACATTTTGGTTAGGTATCCACCTTAATGTGATGGAAAGGTGACAATCCATCCTTCAAGCTGTTATAGACATATTTGAGCATTGTAACCCCAATCTCATATGTCCATAAACCAAGGGATTCTAAGCCCCTAAAAGTGTTGTTTCATACCCTAACGGAACAAGGTCAGCTGATTACATCATCTCCCAGAAGTTCTCCATGAAAAACTACTCAGAATTGGTCAAAATTGGACCATACATACTGCTTAGTGCTAAGGGTGTGATGCATCTCACCTACCACATGCATACTGAAAAGCCCTTCTGTAGGGTGCGATGAGTGAGAGCAAACAAATGGCAGAGGCAGTTGGCTAGGTGGAAACCCAAAGAATCTTCTAGAAACTTCTCATTTGACACTTGCCTCCCCAAATTCACCCAAGGATGAGTAAGAGATCATGAAATCTCCAAGTGGAACCAAGAACTATCAGAGAGATGGCACTAATCAAAATCGAGAAGCTGACTCACCCACTTGCATAAATATATATATGGATCCCTCATCCTAGAGATCCAGAGGCTAGAATTTTGTATTTTGTAAGGAAGTGTTGTTGGTTTCTCTATGCAACATTATATTGTTGGGTGATCGAAGCTTTTCATGAGGTGAAGAGGGCTTTCATGGTGAGAGGATGGCACTGGGTCAGACCAATGGGTTGTAATCCTCTCTTCTACTACTTCTTCCAATAAAGCTATTTGAGTTTTCCTCCATATTCTTGTATATTTCTGAATCTTGTATTGATATATGCATTTGTATAGTTAATATACATTTGATCCTATATTGTTGATAGTTATAGATCTCTATGCTTTGATGGTATCATGCTGCTTGACTCTACAAGTGTTCTTTGAAGTGGGACAAGTAAACAAGGAGTGGTGAAGCTCTGTTGTAGGAGGGAGGAAACAAGCAAGGAGCCAAGCGAAACACTGAGGTTGGTACTCTCTTCTTCTCTCTTATCTATCTCTCATAAAGGAAAACAAAAGTAACTTTAGTTTGTTTGTTTCTAAGATAGCTACCCGTCTTAGTGGGACTAGAAGCTCTGAATGGACACTAGTTTTCCCAATAACACAAGGGATAATTAATTTATATGTGTGAAACCATCTAAAACATAGTTTGAAGATCAAGTGAGAGCACCATCATTAGATACAAAAACCATTAAAATAACATATTGTACCATAATCAATGTTAGGGGTGTAGAAATACTTTACACAAACCTTATATTCAAATGTCTTTATATATTATTATTTGTGAGAAAGTTACCATACTTATGTTAGTTATGATTATGCAATTATCTCTATTAGATTATGTCATTCCCCAAGGGGAGGTACACTTCCTAGGTATGCTCATCAATCCATAGATCCATATGGTAAATCTGGTCATGGAATCGGAAAGAATTCAAGGAATATGGCCATAGACTTGGCATTAGCTAAGGAGTGTCCAACATCTTGAGTATAATGATGATAAGGGGGAGAAAACATTGAGGCACGAGATACCCATTTCATTGGCCTTGTTCTTCCAACCCTTTCGTGTGTCTTTATTTTAATGATTGTATTTATTTATTTCATGGATTAGATGACCCAACTTAATTTATGATTTTCTAATTCCCACTAAATATATAGTAGTTTATCACTCATGAGGGTTGGAACATTCATTAGTTACTTTATTTAGATAAATAAATGAGATGATTTGGAAGTGGATAATGGATAATGAGGGAATTAGAGCTCATAATTGGATTTTTCTTATGTGTTTAATTACATGTCTCATCCATCCTTTTTATTATTAATTTTCTTCCATTTGTGGCTTCATATTCTTTTATCATTATTTCAACTACATCAACATCTTAGGACAAAATCTTTAGGTCCTCAATTAGAGAAGAGGATATAGGTTCTTAGTATAAGGGAGAGATGGAGCATAATAAATATGGATTACCTTAGGAATGCTATATCAATTAATTCATTCTACTTTTTCCATTTTTAAACAATGGAATAAAACAGCATCAAGGGACGTCACATTGGACTAGCGGCAAAGGTTAATCTCCTAGGTGAAGTATGAGAACAAGGGTACGATCGAGATTATTCAATCATCTAGCTTGGAAAGTAATCCATATTAGTATGCCCAAACATTAAATGAGAACACATGATTACATAAATGATTATTATACCTTTTGATAGATGACCCCACTTCCTTAAAGAAGTGTGGTAGATGGGAAATAGAACTAATCAAAGCATAGGTGGACAAATCTGAAGAAATATTATTTGTGGATCATCATAGAGATAATGTATGGCTAGTTGTTTTAAGGGGACAAACATTTTATACGAGGGTTTACCCACTTTCCTTGGATAACATTACCCTCATAATTAAAATTCCCTGAACATTAAATGAAAGCACATCATTACGTAAATCGTTAGTATACCGTTTGATAGATGACCCACCTTCCTTCAATAGGCATGCGAGATGGATATAGAAATAATCAAGCATAGTTGGATTTCTCTAAAGTAAAGTTATTTATGGATCATCATGGGGATACTTTTTTGCTAGTTGAGTGAAAGGGAAAAAATATTTCTCCTAGGGGCTACCAACTACTCGTTTGTAACATTAACTTCACAATTGATAAATGATGATGTTAGCCATCATACTCACTAGTAATCTTATGCAATTGTAATAAAAAACCATTCTACCTCAATCTTTTATGAAACATTACTATATTACCATGCTAAACTTTTGAATGTGATCCCAAACATACTAGTTACATTGCTTCAAATCTTACGATGATTCTCCCTCGTTCCAAAAACTTGATTAATTTTCACATAAAAATAGAAGAGAAATAAATGTTGATTCTATATGACCACACCTTGAATATTTCCAAAATATAAATCACTTGAAAGTAATCTATCCAACCTCATAAAAAACATCATAATAATTCATAAATTGCTTCAAAATCACCTAACATCTTATTAACCCAAACTTGAGGGCAAGTGACAATATGTCATAATTGTGTTAAAAAAAACACTATTAGTATTTAGGAATATCAATCTCATTTTCAAATTTGGTGTTAAAGAGATGATTCATGAAAATAAGGAAACCATTATTAAATGCATTTTGTTAAATTAAAGCTTAAAATATAGCTAAAAAGATCAAGAAATTCCTCCCTAAAATTATAACTAGGGAAAGTGAAACTATCTTGGTCAAGGGAAAAGTGTAAATATTTCCTTGAAAATTGATTTTTTTAAAAGGCACTTATGTTATGTCATAGATTTTACTATCTTAATAATTTTTGTTTTAAGACAAAAAAAGTTGAGTCTTGATATTCTAGTAAACATGAGAATATAAACAAGAAATTTTATAGGATAATATATTCATGAGCTTGGTTTCTACTTTCCAAATTTACCCCATTCTTGTATCTAGTTATAAACCAATTAAGAAATTGAAAAATAAAAAGGTTATTGGCTTGCAACTCATAGATTTCCTATAACTTAACTAGTTGTTGAAAAACTAGGGTACAATCCAACATGAATTATGTAACAAGACAATAGACAACAAGAATAATAAAATCCATATGAACAATGGTTCTTATTAATATTGAAAGATAATTCAAGACTAAAGATAGTATAATGAACTGGTTGTTATGATAGCTTTATTGGGACAAGTGACTCCCTCTATTCCTCCTCCATTTCCTTTTCTATATGTGCCTTTGTATGCAAGAATAATAGTCATTCATTTAGCTAAACACGTTAGTTGGGGTAAGTGACATTTGGATAAATGAAAAAGGACATTGTCCCCATAACATAAAGGCTCATATGTAGGTTCACCTTCCTCTTTGTAATTCACTACCCAAGCTAACCCTCCATGTTTTACTTTGTAACTAGCAAATTTTAACTTTACCGAGTCAATATGTAACTTAATCCCTATCCCAGAAGAAAAGCCCATGGCCAAATCCATGAATAAAAAAAAAACTCTTCTTTGTCATATAAAAATGAGAGATAGTAATATGTTGTCTTGCATTAGTGTAGACAATACCTCCATTTTTCCATATTTGTCCTGAAGTCATTACTCCATGCCTAAAGTTTGACATGCAAACATTGTAAGTTGCAATTAGTAAGAAGAAAAATGCATATCTATAGTAATCTTACTTAAGATTCAAGATATACTTTACAATTTTTTTTTGGTTTTAACCCTACACAATTAATTTCTACACCCATATTCTTAATAAAACTAGAAAAGTTGGAATGGCTTACACACTCATTTAACATAGAGATTCTTTCCTAAAAATCCAAACTTGGAAAACTAGAAAGATTATATGTACAATGCTACAATAAAATATGTATATTATGCGTCATTGATAAGCCCAAAATCTTTTCAATAACTGTATCTTTACAATGTTACATTAAAATATGTATATTATGCGGCATTGGTAAGCCCTCAATCCTACCAAAAGAAAGAAAAAAATCTACCAAGAATTGCAAAAGGTAGATGTGAAAAAGCACACACAAATACTTTGCGGGGTCAATGCCCCCACTATGACACTTCATTTCTCATGAAACATACACATCCCTCATGCAAATAATCACACAAAGAATATAACGCACACCCAACATTTTCAAAATAATTTCCCTCTAATTTCCATTGCATTTCAAGTTCTGTGAACTAAATCATTTCACTTCATTATCACTAGGCTTATTACTAATATGTCAAAAGTTTTAATACTTTGTTTTCCTTATCAATACTAAGAATTTTTTTCCCATGCTTTTTATTAATTTATTTTTCCATGTGTTCCTCCCATGGGCCTATGTACCTTTATGAAGGCACCATTGATTAGTGGAAGATGTCATGGATATTAAAGTCAAGGTGGGTGGTCACACACTCCTATAAAGAATGTATGGAAGCACCTAACTCTTGGTGGTTAGTACCCATCACCTAGTTAAAGAAATATTATTCACAGTTTCTTTTGTATAAAGCTTGTTGTTTAGCTTCTATTGTACAAGTTTTAATTCACAATATCAATGGTAATCCTCATGTTCAAACATTTTTCTTTTGTTACCTTTCAACCAAGAAATAATATTTCATTTGAGAAAAATGAAAGTTTTAAAGGCTTGTTAGACATTGTAATCAAATTCAAAAGGGTATGGATTCAATGCATCTAGTCATTTGTAAGTTCCTTACATTAGTTTTTTTTTAGGGAAATTGCCAATGCAAATTCTTGTCTTATCCCTTTCTCAAATCCCACCTTCAAAGTTACTTTGAGAAAATTCTAATTAGCATAAAAATATTAATAAACATGAAAATTAAATTCAAACATCTCCAATCACTTCTTGGTTGTCCTCTTCATAAAAACCTTCAACAAGATGCACCAAAATACAAATCCCTTATTAATATGTAAACATGTATATCCACATATGTAGTTATTGAAAAACAAGTACTTAAATCCAACATGAGTCTAGTTTAAATGCTCATAAGTTAGGTACACTAGGCTACACCAATAGCTTTAATTCATTTCCACTATGCTTTTCTCTATCATTTGCACTTTTCTTTTCTCTATCTTCACAGAAGTTGTAGTTTCTTATTAATTCATTTCAGCCATTACAATGTATGTCTGTATATATCAAAACTTTCCTGCATGGTATTCCTTTTATTTCCTTGAAAATTATTGAAATATTTTTTGTTTTATTGTTGTGATGAACAGGAACATCCAGTTAAAGAGCATGTTATGTTTTACTCAATGCTCCTCAATAACTGGCAAGGCTTCAAATACATGTACATTTCTTCTAATCTCTTCTTTCAAAGCAAACCCTACTCCTATCATTGGAATGAAAACCTTGCTCCTATCATTCTGTTAATTTCTTCAACCATGTAATGATTGGAATGAAAACCCTACTCCTATCATTCTGTTAATTTCTGTTGATTGGAATGAAATGAAGACTTCTTATGATTTTAGGAGAGTAATTTTTATTGGTTATTAATCGAGTCAGTAGCTTATTTTCTCCATCCATCCATTCTTTGCTTAGTTTCTCCATTCATTGTCGTAGTTTCCCATTCATTGCTTAGTTTCTCCATTCATGTATACATGGCGCGCTTATTAAATCATTGTAGTTTCCCATTAATTGTCGTAGTTTCAGCAGCATGTTTTCCAATGGGCTCATCTTTAGTTTCTACACTGTGTATTGTATTGTGGTGTAGTTTCCGTTTTATTTAAATTAGCTTCTCCGCGATGCAGTTTGGTGCGAGTTATAAAATTTAATTGACGTGGCTCTCCAAATCTATTTTCCACGGCTGCCCTTCTTTTATAATTAATCCTCATTTTTAGAATGATGCCGTTTTATATTAAATGGTTTTATAAAAATAAATAAATTGAATTACGTTTTTCTTAAAATTAAATTTGGGTTCTTATTAAATGGTTTTATTAAAATGACTTTGAGTTGCATTTCTTTTAAAATTAACCCTAATTTTAAGAACAATATAGTTTTAATTTTTTTTCAATATTAAAAAGTTATTTGTGGTAAGTTATCAATTCAGTCCATCATTATTGTTCGAATTATCCAATCCATGAATTCATTCCTACAATTCGTGCCCATCCATGCATGCCGCGTTTCTGAAAAGATGCGGTAAGATAGTGTAACCTGTAGCTTTCAAAATCCATTTTTCATGGATTTCTTTCTCTAATTTCTGAAAAGATACGGGAAGATTAAAACGATGTGGTTTTATCAAAAGGACTCTTAATTCGGCTTTTATTGGTGGAAATAGATTGTTTATTAATATCTTGTAAATTTGTATGCTATGTCTTGTTTTTATTACATATAGAATTTATGTTAAATATTTTTTATGTTAACCTTATTAATAATATATATATTTTAATAATTTTAAGTGATTTTTATTAAAATATTTAGTTTAAATTTTTTTTTAATAATTATTTTAAAATTTAAATCCAGATAATTAAAGTTATATCTTTATATTTCATTAAATAATTTTTTTTTAATAATTTAATTTAAGATAATTAATGCTATTAATTTTAAAACTAATTTTAATAATGATTGTACCCGTGTATTTGTTTAAAAGGTTATGAAAACTTTGTTTGAATTTATCTAATATAAAGTGATATTATTTTGAATGCATGTTTTATTAATTTTCTCAACTACAATATGTATAATATAAACTCTTATAAATTTAATAGGGTAGAGTAGGTTACGCTAACTTAGGATACAATAACACACTATGCTAATCTCGATTAGGCTAGAGTAAGTGAGTAGGCTAGAGTAGGCTAAGCTAGGCTAGGCTAGGCTAGGCTAGAGTAGGCTAGGCCATAAGCTACATTAGACTAGACTAGAGTATGCTAAACTAGGCTAGAGTAGGCTAGGCTAGGCTATGTTAAGCTAGGCTGAATTAGGTTAGGCTCGAGTACCTTAGTCTAGGACAGAGTAGGCTAGGCTAGAGTAGGCTCGGTTACTCTAGGCTTGGCTAGGCTAGGCTAGGCTAAAGTAAGCTAGAGTAGGCTACGCTAGGCTATAGTAGGGTAAAGTAGGCTAAGCTAAGTTAGGGTAGAGTAGGCTCACCTAGGCTAAGCTAGGATAGAGTAGGATAGAGTAGGCTAGGCTAGGCTAGGCCAAGCTAGAGTAGGTTAGTCTAGGCTAGGCTAGAGTAGGCTAGGAAAGGATAGGCTAGAGTAGGCTAGGATAGGTTAGGTTCAGCTAGGTTAGTCTAGAGTAGGCTAGGTTAGGCTATGCTACGCTAAACTACACTAGGTAGGATAGAGTAGGCTACCCTAGGCTAGAGTAGGCTAGGTTAGGCTAGGTTGGGTTAAAGTAGACAAGGCTAGGCTAGGCAAGAGTAAGCTAGGCTAGGCTAGAGTAGGCTAAGCTAAGTTAGGGTGGAGTAGTCTAGCCTCGGCTAGGGTAGGCTAGGATAGAGTAGGCTAGGCTAGACTAGGCTAGGTTAGGCTAGGCTAGGATAGCGTATACTAGGCTAGGTTAGGATAAAGTAGGCTAGAGTACGCTAGGCTAAGGTAGAGTAGCGTAATGTTAGGCTAAGCTAAGTTAGGGTAGACTAGGCTCGGCTAGGCTATAGTAGACTAGGCTAGGCTACACGAGATTAGCCTATGTTAAGCTACATTAGGCCAGGTGAGATTAGCCTAGGTTAGGCTAGGCTAGGCTAGGTTAGAGTACACTAGGCTAGGCTAGGCTAGTGTAGACTATGGTAGGCTAGGGTAGGCTAGGGTAAAGTAGGCTAGGGTAGGCTAGTGTAGTCTAAGGTAGGCTAGGATAAAGTAGGTTAGAGTAGGCCAGGCTAGGATATGATAAAGTAGGCTAGGGTAGGCTAGGGTGGACTAGGGTAGGCTAGGATAAAGTAGGCTAGGGTAGGATAATGTAGACTAGGGTAAGCTAGTATAAAGTAGGCTAGAGTAGGCTAGGCTAGAGTAGGCTAGGCTAAAGTAGGCTAAGCTAAGTTAGAGTAAAGTAGGTTAGGCTAGGCTAGGCTAGGCTAGGATAGAGTAGGCTAGGCTAGGTTAGGCTAGGAGAGAGTAGGCTAGGCTAGGCTAGAGTATGCTAGGTTATGCTAGGCTAGAGTAGAGTAGGCTAGGCTAGGCTAGAGTAGTTTAGGTTAGGCTAGGCTAGAGTAGGCTAGGTTAGGCTAGGCTAGAGTAGCCTAGCTTAGGCTTGGTTAGGCTAGGTATACTCAGCTAGGGAGGAGAGAGTAGGCTAGAGTAGGCTAGGCTAGGCTAGAGTAGGCTACGTCAGGCTAGGCTAGAGTAGGATAGGTTAGGCTAGGTTAGGCTAGGTTAGGCTAGGGTATAAAATGAGCTAGACTAGGCTAGGCTAAGATAGAGTAGGGCAGAGTAAGCTAGGCTAAGCTAGGAATGAGTAATCTAGGCTAGAATAGGCTAGGGAAGGCTAGGATAAAGTAGGCTAGGCTAGAGTAGGTTAAGCTAGGATAGGCTACGCTAGGGTAAGGTATAATGGGCTAGGGTAGGCTAGGGTAGGGTTGGGTATAATGGGCTAGGCTAGGCTAGAGTAGGCTAGGCTATGATAGAGTAAGGTAGAGTAGCTAAGCTAAGTTAGGGTAGAGTAGGCTAGGCGAGGCTAGAGTAGGGTAGGCTAGGGTAGGCTAGAGTAGGCTAGGCTAGGTAAGGCTAGAGTAGGGTAGGCTAGAGTAGCGTAGGGTAGGGTAGGCTAGGATAGAGTAGGCTAGACTAGTGTATAATAGGCTAAGCTAGGCTACGCTAGGGTATAATAGGCTAGGCTAGTCTACACTATGGTATAATGGGTTAGGCGAGGATAGGGTAGGGTATAATGGGCTAGGCTAGGCTAAACTAGGCTAGGCTAAGCTAGAGTAGACTAATCTAGGCTAGAGTAGACTAAGCTAGACTAGAGTAGACTAAATTATGCTAGGCTAAGCTAAAGTAGTCTATAGAAGGCTAGGCTAGTCTAGTGTAGGGTGGAGTAGGGTAAGAGTAAGCTAGGCTAGGTTAGGCTAGAGTAGGCTAGGCTAGGGTATAATAGGCTAGGCTATGATAGGATAGGCGAGAGTAGGCTAGCCTACATTATAGTAGGTTAGTCTATATTATAGTAGGCTAGGCTAAGCTAGGCTAGTCCATGCTAGGAATAGTTGGAGTAGGCTAGACTAAGTTAGAGAAGGGTACATTAGGCTAGGCCAAGCTAGGCTAAGCTAGGCTAGGTGAGGTCAGAGTAGGGTAGGCTAGGTTATGGTAGGCTAGGTTATAGTAGGATAGGTAAAGCTAGGCTACAATAAGCTAGACTAGGCTAAGGCAGAGTAGGGTAAGCTAGGCTAGAATAGGCTAGGCTAGACTAGGCTAGGGTAGAGTAGTGTAGGTTAGAGTAGTCTAGGCTAGGCTATAGTAGGCTAGGCTAGGATACAATAGGATAGGTTAGGGTAGGGTAGGCTAGTCTAGGATATATTAGGCTAGAGTAGGCTAGGTTATGCTAGAGTAGGCTAAGTTATGCTAGAGTAGGCTTGGTTATGCTAGAGTAGGCTAAGTTACGGTAGAGTAGACTAAGTTACGGTAAAGTAGGCTAGGTTACATTAGAGTAGGCTACATTACATTAGAGTAGGCTAAGTTAGGCTGGTCTAGGTTAGGCTAGTCTAGGTTAGGCTAGGCTAGGTTAGGTTAGGCTAAGCTAGGCTAAAGTATGCTAAGCAAGGCTAAAGTAGGCTAGGCTAGGCTAGAGTAGACTAGGCTAGGCTAGAGTAGACTAGGCTATGCTAGGCTAAGCTAAAGTAGGTTAAAGATGGCTAGCCTAGTCTAGTGTAGGGTAGAGTAGGCTAAGACTAAGCTAGGCTAGGTTAGACTAGTGTAGGCTAGGGTAGGGTAGAGTAGGCTAGGCTAGGATAGACTATGATAGGCTAGGCGAGAGTAGGCTAGCATACATTATAGTAGGTTAACCTACATTATAGTAGGCTAGGCTAGGATACGCTAGCCCATGCTAAGAATGGTTGGATTAGGCTAGGCTATGCTAGAGAAGGGTGCATTAAGTGAGGCCAAGCTAGGCCAAGCAAGGCTAGGTGAGGTCAGAGTAAGCTAGGCTAGGTTATGGTATGCTAGGTTATGGTAGGCTAGGTTAGAGTAGGATAGGTAAGGCTAGGCTAGAGTAGGGTAGGCTAGGCTACATTAGGCTGGGCTAGGACACAATAGGATAGGTTAGGCTAGGCTAGGCTAGTCTAGGATATAGTAGGCTAGAGTAGGCTAGGTTAGAGTATTATACTATGCTAGACTAGGCTAGTAGGCTAGAGTATAGTAGGCTAGGCTAGAGTAAGTTAGACTAAGATACATTATGATAGGTAAGAGTATGCTAATATAGGCTAGGATATGTTAGGCTAGAGTAGGTTAAGGTAGGCTAGGCTAGGATAGAATGAGGTAGGCTAGAATAAGATAGGCTAGGTTATGCTAGGCTAGGTTGGACTAGGCTAGAGTATGCTAGGCTAGGCTAGAGTAAGATAGAGTTGGCTAGGATAGTCTAGGCTAGGTAGGCTAGAGTAAGATAGAGTTGGCCACAATAGTTTAGGATAGGCTAAAGTAGGTTAGAGTAGGCTAGGATAGTCTATGCTAGGTAGGCTATGTTAAAGTAGGCTAGGCTAGGCTGTGCCAGAGTAGGCTAACCTACGTGAGAGTAGGCTAAGCTACATTATAGTAGGTTAGGCTAGAGTAGACTAGGTTAGGGTAGGCTAGGGTAGGCTAGATTAGTTAAGGCTATGGTAGGCTAGGCTAGGTTGGTGTATACTAGAGTAGGTTAGAGTAGGCTAGGCTAGGCTATAATAGGCTGGGATATAATATGCTCTGTTAGGGTAGGCTAGGCTAGGCTAGGCTAGGCTAGGTGAGAGAAAGCTACACTAGAGTAGGCTGTGCTACGTTAGGCTAGAGTAGGCTAGGCTAGGTTAGGTTAGAGTAGGCTAAGCTAGCCTATTGTATGCTAGGATAGCCTAGAGTAGGCCAGACTAGGTTAGAGTAGGCTAGGCTATGTGAGAGTACGCTAAGATATGTTAGGATAGGCTACGTTTGAGTAGGCTAGGCTATGCTAGGATATGCTAGGTTGGAGTAGGCTAGACTTTGTTATAGAGGGCTAGGATAGGATAGAGTAGGTTGGGCAAGCCTTGGCCATCAGAGACCTTTCAGTACTACTAAGAAGGGGGAGTGAATCAATACTGTGACTTATTCACAAATTTTTCCATTTATTTTCTTTAACTAAATCACACCCATTAATTAGAAATAACTCATTAGACTTTGGACATTTATGCATAAATCATAAGAAGCAAGTAATCCATATGAGAAACATAACCATGAACGGAAACAAAAGAAAGTATAACACATGAGACACAAGTATTTTTGGTGGAAAAACTTTCGCGGGGGAAAATCCCAGCCTCACTATTGTTGCACTGCTTTGAATATTCTATTAAGAAAATTGATGTCTTTTACATAAATGAGTGACTCCCATAAATTTGGAGACCTCACCTCACTACAATTGGGTAACTTTGATCAACAAGGAGATTGGATTCTACTAATCAACTCGGAACACTAAGTTCTCACACAAATATATGGACTATCATCTAATGAACTTTGCCATGATCAACGATCCTCACCCAACTATGATTGAAATATCCAACTTTGATTCGATAGATAAATTGTTCCTTTTGCTAACACTTCAAATCCCTACTCCACTCTCATGGAACCTTTGAGTACTACTGAGAGGGGATGAATCAATACTGTGACTTATTCACAAATTTTTCCATTTAGTTACTTTAACTAAATCACACACACTAATTAGCAAAAACTCATTAAAATTTGGAGATCTATGCATAAATCATAAGAAGTAAGTAAACCATATGAGCAACATAACCATGAACATAAACATAAGAAAGTATCAACACATGAGACACAAGTATTTTTGGTGGAAAGCCCTTCATCGAGAAAAAAATCCACCCTCATTATTGTTGCACTACTCTCAATATTCTATTAAAAGAAATGATGTCTTTTACATAGATGAGTGATTCCCATCAGTCTCCAGACTCGACCTCACTATAATCAGTTGACTCCGAGCAACCAAGGGACTCGATTCTACTGATCATCTCAAAACACTATGTTCTCACATGAATCCATGAACTATTATCTACTGAAGTCTACCATGATCAACGATACTCGCCCAAATCTGATTGGACTATCCAACTCTGATTGGATGGAAAAATTGTTCCTTTTGTTGAAGCATCAAAATAACTTCTCCACTCTCACTAATTCACTACTCTAATTTATGAAAAACTTATTTATTTTATTTTCATACTAGATCCTAGAATTTGTGGTCAACTCAGATTCATCTTTGCATTCATACTCTCAGTGGAAATACCCTATGTGAATTAACATGAAAAATACCACCAAAAAGGATGATCTCTAAATAATAAAATAGTGGCTCCAATACAACCATAAAATCACGAATGTTGTGATCAACCAACAACATAAAATATTCTCTATATCCTCCACACAAACTCTTCTCTACAATTTGTTATCTTTGTTACATAAATATACTTAGTTCTTCATTAGCTTCGGATCTGCTCACTCCATCAAAACTTTGCCATTGTGTTGGTTTCTCCATGCATCAAAACTAGTCTCTAACCTCTAGCATTTCTTCTGTATATGCATATACACCAGTAACTCAGCCTTTGTGTGCACATTTGTTGTCGGAGCTCGACCTCCTCTATCTGCACTCACATCTGCTGACCCTGCACTCAACCATCTAACCTTTGAATGATGGCTTTTATCCTCTACTTAAGAAAATTTCTCCACCATCTCCACTACCGATATCATCAATGTATTCACACTCTAAACACTTATCTAAGTTTTATTTTAAGTCAATAGGAGATTCCAACTCATACTGTGGGCAATTACCATTATTTCAACCCCTCGAAAACATCTTATGCACGAGGAATGTAGGAAAATAGTATGGACAATGTAAAGCTCCTTTTACCTTTGGGAACAATGCTCATGTCAGGACTAACAAATTTCTAATGAAGGAAACATGATTTATAATGCCACTAATGTGCTTCTAGACTATGTTACCCACGTTTGTCCCCTAAAATGTAGTCAACACTGCTCCAAAACTTCCAGAATCATTCTCTGAGTACCTAAAATAACCTCCTAATCAAGTAGAATGAATAAACAATTTGATCATGGTCTTATGAAGGCTCTAAATAATCATGTCAATTCCTCCAACTCTATATAACTAATCAACATGTTAGGGTCTCCAACAGGTCGACACCATGCCAATAACTCACCTCTAGCAGTTGCAACATCTCTATACAAACCTGTAATACATCTCCATCATCATCATAAGGGAAAACCATCACTGTAATAAGTCATATCCATGAGCAAAAGCATGAAATCAAGGATGTATCACATGCCAATAAAATACAACTCTTCCATGAAGACCATACTCCCAGCAGTCTACATCATCAAGAGGCTAAAATAGCCAATGTCAACACAACTAGCTATAACCATACAACATATGCATGACTTAACACCTGGAATACATGCTACAAGGTTGATATCAATGTCAACACATAGCAACGACAACTACACCAACCATAATTCCAACAATCTCCCCCTTTCACATTGATGGAAACAATGCAACCTCCAAATCAAACTCCTCTTATGTCACTTCCCTTTTGACATCAATGGAAAAGGGTAGACTCCATATGATGAGGCCAGAAGAAAATAGGTACAAGTATGGAATCATGTGACCTCCACATGGCTGAAAAATAATGTACATTAACCAACATCTATATCTCTCATACTAGTAGCAAAAATCAACGTATATAACCAATCTACATTTAGAGCAACATGTCACTAACAACCTCTAACATCACACATCAATATTCCAACATATGGAAATCATAAGAAACATCAATCATATAAGGCTCCAACCTAACTCTATGTTGGAAATAATACTGAGAGGGGGGGTGAATCAGTATTATCAAATTCTTTTCGATATGCCTTCCTTAATTTATTGATTATTAACTTGTATATAATAATGAGCATGAAACAAGAAAAATAGATAGTCACACCAAAGAACACCAGATATAAGGTGGAAACCCAATGTGGGTGAAAACCACCTGCTACAATATGTCTCTATCTTCTTTCAATTAGAAACTTATTTTACAATGATTTTGTACTGGTGTAGTCCTTTACCAGTACACAGGCTACAACCTGCAGAGAGCTACAACTCTCTCTCATTTTCCAGTATCTCCTCGAAGGGAGCTACAACCCCCTTTTTCTCTTTTACTTCTTTAAGGAACACATTTCATTAATTTTCAAACTGGATCCATGAACATCAAATAATCTTTAGGTATATGAAAATCACTCAACCTCCTTATACAATGAACCAATGAATCACCCAACTCTTCAGAATGTTATAAACAGGAAAGTAATACCAGAAATATAAACCCAGAATACTGCTGCAATAGATAAAGGAAAATCAACAATGGTTTCAAGATAAGACCGCAACTTCACCAACAGGGGCCTGTGTATATCCGCAACTCTTCTGAGACTGAACTGCCCAGATCCACACTGGTTGTTCTTCTGCTCTGCGTACTTTTCTTCAGATCCGCACCTTTACTTCTGACTTACTGCATACACCCACATTGTGCCTTCTTCTCGCCTGCATACCTCGCACTTCACCCTTTTTTGTACTGCGTGTGCCCCGCATTGTGCCTTCTCCTGCGCTGCGTACCCCGCACTGCACCTTTGGTTTCACAGCGTACTCCTGCACTGAGCCTTTTACTGATCTGCGTACCCCTGCACTGCACCTATGGATCGCCTGCGGACTTCTGATTAGGGCCAAATTTACAGTCCTCCAATGTGCCACAGTCAGTCAGATCCACAGATCTGAACATGCGCCCGAGAGATCACAACTTCATAGATTCACTTTCAAATTTACTTTGATTTAGATCAAGCATTTTACATTAATAACCCAATATTTTAGATCTTAAGATATTCAATTGAAAAGATGCATTAGCCAAGTGATCTCCTTCCCTATTTATAGTCAAGCCCTTATTCACACCATGGGACAAAACCATCAATAACCAATACAAGGGATCCAAACCGGGGCTAAAATAGATCCTATACCACGGGCCAAAACCATAGCATAAGAAATGGCGGGCTAAATACCACGGGTCAAACATAAGAAACCCCACGTGAGTGCACTTCTATGCCTTGAAGTGAGTGAACTAGGGTTCCGCACCTTCTGAATGGGTAACCTACGGGTATGACCACACCTCCTGGACAACGAACCTGCGGGTCCGCACCTTTTGAACCATTCACCTGCGAGCCTCTTAATTTCCATCATTTTGAGAGCCTGAATAGACCATTGCCACTTGAGTGAGTTGCCATCAAGTACAACACTTGTATCATAGAGCCATACCAGAATCATAATGCCAACAATCTCCCCCTTTGGAATTGATGGCAATCTCAAGATCCTCAACGTCATTCTCCCCCTTTGACATCAAGGGCAAAGGGTTATGCTCCCCCTAAGAACATGCTCCCTCTGACTATAAACCAGATCTGCAAAGACCATAAATAACCAAGAGACATATTGTAGCAATGTTTAGACCAGCATCCATGATCTCCTTTTGTACTTCCTCCATAATGCCAATAATGCATTATATGCTCCCCCTGAACGTGTGTCATTCGATCTTCGACCAATCCGCAAGCCAACACATGTACGCATATACCCAAATGAACCTTGCGTACAACCAACACTCAGAAGAGATTCAACAACAAGATGATGCATCAACAAACCCCAGCTTTTGCCTGAGGCATTCAAAGGTCTCCCTGGGCAGTGGTTTGGTGAGGATATCAGTAACTTGTTCCTTAGAAGGAACATACTCCAACTTGAACTTTTGTTCAAGCACTTGTTCCCGGAGAAAATGATACTTGATCGGTATGTGCTTGGTCTTTGAATGCATGACTGGGTTCTTTGAAATGCTTATTGCACTTGTATTATCAAATAAGATGGAGATAGGTGGAGTACAAGTGATTTGAAAGTCCTGCAAGGTCTGCATCATCCAAAGAAGTTGAGTGCAACAAGATGCAGCAGCCACATATTCTACTTCAGCTATAGACAAGGTAATCGAACTCTGTTTCTTGCTGAACCAAGATACTAATCTGGAACCCATAAAGAATGCACCACCACTTGTGCTCTTCCTGTCATCCACGCTTTCGGCCCAATCTGCATCTGTATAAGCAGGAAGTGTGAGATCTGTATCTCTAGGATACCATAAGCCATAATTTCGAGTCCCTTGAAGATATTTGAAAATTATCTTCACTGCCTGAAGATGAGTTTCCTTTGGATTTTCCTGAAATCTTCCAACTATTCCCACTGCATGCATGATGTATGGTCTGGTACCTGTCAAATAAATTAGACTTCCAATCATAGATCTGTAGGTTGGTTGATGCACTGCTGCTGATTCGTCATTTGCACTGAGGTTACATCCTGTTACCATGGGTGTACATACTGGTTTTTCATCTTCCATGCCATATTTCTTCAAAATCTGCTTGAGATACTTGGTTTGAGACAAGAAGATCCCTCCTTCATTTTCTTGGATTTGCAATCCAAGAAAGTATGTCAGTTCTCCAAGCAAGGACATTTCGAATTCTTTCTGCATCACCAAGGCAAAGCTTTGACTCATAGCTTCTTCATTGCTGCTAAAGATAATGTCATCTACATACACAACAAGTATTAGTAATTTGTCATTTTCAATTTCTATATAAAGATTGCTATCCGCTGATCCTTTTGAAAAACGTTGTTGATGAAGATATTTGTCCAAATGATAGTACCAAGCCCTTGGAGCTTGTTTAAGACCATAGAGAGCCTTTTTCAGTCTGCATACAAGATTTGGATCATTTCCGAGAATGAAACCATCTGGCTGCTCAATGTATACTTCTTCTTCTAAGTCTTCATTCAGAAAGGCTGATTTCACGTCCATTTGAAATACTTTAAACTTTTGAAAGCTTGAGAGCGCAAGGAACATTCGGATGCCCTCGAGTCTTGCAACAGGAGTAAAAGTTTCTTCAAAATCTATTCCTTCTTGCTACGCATACCCTTTACAAACAAGTCTGGCCTTATTTCTAATTACTTCCCCATTTTCATTCAACTTATTTTTGAAGACCCATTTTGTCCCTATAACATTCTTATCCTTTGGTCTAGGAACTAACTCCCAAGTGTCGTTCTTTTCGATCTGCTCAAGTTCTTCTTCCATTGCTTTGATCCAACATTCATTTTTGCATGCCTCTTTCACACTTTGTGGTTCAGTAGAAGAGAGTAATGCCAAATAGCTTGAAGCTTCTGCAATTGTTCTTCTTGTTTGTACACCTACTTCTTTCTGCCCTAAAATCAGAGATTCTGGATGATTCTTCTGAACATACCTGGATGGAGTCTTTTCTTCTATCCTTGTTTGTTCCTCTGGTGCTTCGTGAGGTTCTTCTTCTTCATCATTCTGTCTTTGAGGGTAGTCTTCATCTTCTTCGATATTTTCATGATTTACTTGCCTAGGAATGTATCCCTTTTCATCAATCACTACATCAATGTTGTCAACAATTCTTCCAAGTCTTTTATTGTAGCACTTATATGCTTTGTTGTGTGAAGAATAACCAAGAAGAATGCCTTCATCTGCTCTAGGTTCAAGTTTTCCAAGTTGCTCATCAGTATTCTTAATATAGCATTTGCTCCCAAAAATTTTGAAATGCTTTACCGAAGGAGTCTCACCATACCAGAGCTCATGAGGAGTTAGAGTGCTCTTCACTCGGACATTTGTTTTGTTGAGAATAACAACCGCAGCATATGCAGCTTCCCCCCAGAAAGTTGCGGGTGTTCCAGACTCATCAAGCATAGCACGAGCCATTTGTTGGACTGTTCTGTTCATCCTTTCCACCACTCCATTTTGCTGAGGAGTTCTAGTTGTAGAGAACTCCCTTCTTATCCCATGTTCTTCACAGAAATCAAAAAATTCATTTGAGGTAAACTCTCCACCTCTGTCGGACCTGAGACACTTAATTTTGTAACCTGATTCATTTTCAACCAAGGCTTTGAAGGATTTGAATTTTTTGAATGCTTCGTCCTTGTGCTTCATAAGTCCTAACCAAACAAAACTGGAGAAATCGTCAATAAATAATATCAAGTATTCTTCTCCTCGAGGTGTCCTTTTCCTAAAAGGACCACATACATCTGTATGGACTAGCTCAAGAGGCATGCTAGCTGATCCTTCCTTCTTCAGAAAGTTAGTTCTTGTTTGCTTTCCAAACTGACATGATTTGCATATGGTGTTGTCTGGAATTTTGATCTCTGGAAGACCACGAACTGCTTGGAATTTGCATGCTTTCCTTATTTGTGAAAAGCTTAGATGCCCCAACCTCCGGTGCCATAACCAGTGTTCATCATCCTTGCTTAAATAGCATTGTTGTTGTCCTTCTTCAAATATGTATAGATTATTTGGAGTTCTTCTACCTTTGATCAGTGTCTCACCTGTATCAAGATCACGAACACGACATCCATTGGATCTAAATATTACCTCGGTTCCTTGATCACACATCTGGCTGACACTCAGAAGATTATGCTTCAATCCATCAACATATAAAACATTTCCAGCTTTGACCTTTTCCTTCAACTGATCAGTGCCTTTTCCTTTTATAGTTGCAGGAGTATCATTTCCAAAAGAAACTTTCTTTCCCTTTTCTAAAGCAGAATATGATTCAAGTTTTTCTTTATCACCTGTCATATGCTTTGAACATCCACTGTCGATGTACAATAGATTTTCCTGTCCCTCTGCATAAAAGGCTATCCCACATCTTTCTGTTTTTGGTTCCTTTATTCTCCATGTTTTGGCGTTTGAGGGTTGTTCCTTTGTCTGCTAAAACCTGCTCCTGCATTCAGAATCTTCATGACCAAAGTTATTGCAAATAGAACATTCAACTTCATTTTCAAGAGCTGAAAAATTGTTATAGGTCCTTAATCTCGGTCATACTTCTTTGTTTTTGAGCTTCTCTAGTCATGATTGTCTTATATGCAACACATTGAGCTGCTTTGTGACCAAAGTTATGACAAGAAAAACATTGTCCATTGAAGAAACTTCTGCGGTTATCAAATCTACCGACCAAATGATTGTAATTTCTATTGTTATCCATTCTTGAGGCAAATTGAGAAGATTTTACCTGTGGCTGGTTGTAGCTTTTGTTCACCCTTAAGACGGATTTCCCCTGGTTTACCTGATAGTCTTTGTTTGTTCTTGATGTAATTCGTCCATGTTTTACCAGGTGATCTCCATTGTGCTTTTGCTCATTTCTTCTTGCTGCATCAAGATAACTCTTTGAGGTGGATGCTTGAGATGTTTCTCCATTATACCCCAGACCTGTCTTGTTTAGTGGAGAACACTGTACATTGATGATCTCATCCAGAGTTTCAGATCCTTTGAAAAAATTAAGATTAATAGCCTTTGTTTTCTCAATTTATTTTCTAAGGGCAACAATTTCACCTTCTAACTTTTCAAGAAAATTTTCTTTTTCATCAATTTGAAATTGTAGAGTATCAATGATCATATTCTTTTCTTCTATACATGTCTTGAGTCTAGAAATTTATTCATAAAAGCTATCCACATCTATAGCATCCATGTAATCATCATCTTCAAAGGCCATCAAAAGTTTATAGTCTTTACCTCGTTCATCACTATTTGATAGACCATAATTGTCTTCATGAGTGTAGTAGCTCTTCTTATTTGCATTCTGTTTCTTGTTCCATCTAATAGGTTCCTTTCCCTTGTCGATCTTATCCTTATGAGGACATTTGGCAGCATAGTGACCTACTCTTCCACAAGCAAGTATTTGAAGGGCAACTTACCTCTGAACCGTCCAGTACCCTGTTCAAGATTTCTGACAAAATTTGATTCTTCTTCTTCTTCTGACCCATGTCTTGATTCATAGTACTCTCCTTTGCCTGAAGCCTTGAAGGAAGCTTCTCTCCTGTCAGATGGACCTCCTTTCCTCATTTCATAAGCAGTTAGAATTCCATGCAGTTGTGACATTTTAAGATGTTGGATATTTTCCTTTTCTTCTATAGCAGAAACTTTAGATTCAAACCTAGGTGA
>APFE031018813.1:0-20251 GCA_000404065.3 Pinus taeda
ACCATGGAAAGAATAGACCAAGACTAACATGAATCTTTTGGAATCAAACTGATGTCAAAACACATGGTGAGGCTTTTAGGGCATGGAATGAGGCTATGAAACTTTATTTGAATATGGACATGAGACTCTAACCCTATGAATTAGACTCTAAAACATAAAAATGACTTCACCATGACTGATACAAGAGTTGAGAAACCATGTAAGTTGTCCAAATTTTTTAAGGAAGTTTTACAGTGATAACACCGCCAACATGGCATAAAAGGGATCTCAATGCAAAAAATACATGATGACAACATGAGTATCCCATCAACATACAACAAAGGGATCTCAAAACACAACATGACGAATCATGACAACAAGTACATCACACAGATGATTCTGCATCACATCAAGCAGGAATCATGAAAACGAGTAAGAAACAAGATCCCACATCAAGCATCAAACAGGGATATGTGCAGCACAATGCATAGCAAAAGAAGTACATGAACACATTGCATGTAACTCACATCCAGGGGCCATCTGAAGAAATATGTCAAGTTGCTCAAGCTAGTCGCATGTCGAATCTCGCGTCATTGAATCTCATGGAAATGACTGCTTGAACATGAATGCTAACACCTACACTCCACTTCAAAAAGTGGCCGAAAAATAGAATGATAAAACAGAAAATTTGAATGCAACATCAGATTTGTGGCATCGAATACTGCAAAATCGACTGTCAAATTTCTGAATTCTGAGAAAATGAAAATTTGGGGCTCAAGAAATCTTTTAGATTCTCCCTAGATTCCTCAAAGATTCCCTCCTTTGGGTCCTCTGCAAATCATTTGCCCAGAGCAGGAAACTGACTGCACTATCGGGTTCGTCGCTAAGAGGTGTAAAATCGACATAAAATTTGTCCAATTTGGACACTACAAAAATTTCACCCTCCTAGAAATTTTGCTCAATCATGGCTCCACCTACATTAAAAATTAATTAAAAAAATATTGCCTCGAATTTCGTGCCCACTCTTGGTTCCTGTGTGCTTGGGTGCACTGGAAAAATGTTGGGTTTTATATAATAAAAAGGTGGATGGAGTTTACAATAATCCTGTTGGCGGAGTTGGTTTGAGATCAGTTTGTTACAGAGGAGGTCGGGCGGTCAAACCCCGCCTCCTTTTTTTTTACATACCAAATCTTTTATTTCTAAAATGGATCGGGCTAGGCCTCGCTTGGGAAACCCACCCACTCCACTTACAGTCGGGGGTCTTCATTAATATATGGTGGGTGGGGGTTGGGTCTATGTTGGAAGGGCCGACCCACCTTTCCTGCTTGTGGTTCGTTTGAAACGGGGTTGGGTCCGTGCCCAAAGGGTTGGCCCACCCAAACTCCGCGCTCCATTACAACAGTGCATGGGATGGGGGAGGGGCTAGGGGTCGTGGCACACCCCTTCAAAAATTTATTGCGGTGACCATGTTTGGGGTGGCGGGGTTGGTGGCCGCCACCCTTTTTTAATATTTTTTTACTAAAAAAACAACCAAGTTATTTTTTTAAATTTGGATGTTGACCGAAGGAGTCATTTTAATTAGGCAACAATTTCACTCGGAATTTGGCTGGAGTTGACCAGATTCTATTCTCCGGAAAAGTTCAAATTGTATCTTTGTTAATCCTACCCAGTTAGCAAAAAGTCAACCCAACTTTGACTGCGTCTATCTTCCTCATCCGGACTCGGATTGGAGTGTCGTTCACACCGATGGAATCAGGGAGACGAGTACTTCGATCTGATATCAAGTTTATTGTCTTTCTACCATTTTTAATTTTGAGCCTTTTTCCATGCCATTAGTGTCTGGAGATCCACCTGGATCAATGAGGGTATTTTGAACAAGCTCCAATCTCGAAATCTCGAGACGCTTCTTCATTTGTTCACAAATCTAGATTTTAACTTGTAGCAACTTAGTTTAATTGACTCATGAAGAATTTCGGCAATGGAACCATGCGGCAAATAAACTTAGCAAAAATCGTCATTAGTAAATAATGAAAAATCACCTCTAACTCATATAAAAGCTAAGATAACTAATGACAATCAACCATGAAGTGTAGGATATGAATTAGTAGCAAGTTTTTGAATTATGATATGAAATGAGTGTAAAGTACAAAAATTTATGCTATTAATAATGTTGTTATACGGTGGAAAAATGGGCATATTTGAGGCCCAAAAATAACCATCATACGTGTAAACAAAAGCTTTGGTTTGGTTGACACTTCTTTAGGCAGAATACCCCATTGTCCGCGGGCATCCATAGCCCCGATGGGTTTTCCTAGTGGTATCATAGGTCAATACCCGCTACCAGCAGGCATCTATAGTCTCGACGGGTTAACCTCTTAAACCTATTTTACACTGAAGGCTCTAGTCCCATGTTTCCTACCATTTTAGGTTTAGCTTATGAATATTGATTTTGTAATTGGTAGATGGGAAGCAGCTTCATAAAGCCCCTTAAAGGCATAGGATGATACCTTTTAGAGTGACTTATATTACCTACTAATGTCTTAGACGCAGAAGGTACTTATAGGTACTCAAAGGACATAGCATGAATGAGCCATTTTTAATGTGAGATGGATGAGGCTAACTAAATAATAACCAAAAGACACCTAAAGTCATATCAATCATAGTTTCCATATATGCTTTTGTTTTTAGAGTAGTGTTCCGCTATGAAAAAAGACTTCATTAACTCTCTTTCAAGGCTTAATAAAGATGCTTAGAGATCATGCTTTGGTGTTATGGTTATATTATTCAAGTTTAACTTTGTTTTAATCCCCTTGTATACATTGGTAACTATATTTTGAGCAACTGTTGTGTATCAGAAATCTATATGAATAAAAAAAATGAAATTCCAAAGCAAAGAAAAGGTATATTAGTTATGAATAATTTGGAATTATCATTCAATTCAAATCTTATGAAAATGATTACTTATATAATTTTTGTGAAATAATAGATAAAGCATGAATTCATCGTTAATATCTTAAGGAGAAAGGAAAGATGTCATCAAATACTCCCCTAAGTGTTACATTTCATTGATGAAGATGTATTTTCCGTTTTTTAAAACATTCTTCCATTATTAAGCATCTCAAATGAATAATATCCTTCAATCCTGTTTTTTCTTTCAGAATAGAAAATTGGTAGAAGAATTCTCGATACTGGTTAGATGAAATATGATACTAAACAATTGGTATGCAATTATAGATTATGTTTCTATGCAGTGATTTCCAACTTTACCAACAATTCCAAACATAATGGTCATAGTTTGCTTTATTAAAAAGAAAAACTAGAAATAGATCTAACTAAGAATAAATAATAAGTGGGAAAGCAAAGTAATAGTTGAACCATGTTGCAGTTGGAAATAAGACTGTGTGGAAATCCTCATTAAAATAATATGCAGCTAAAAGAAACCCCAACAGAAATATGCAATGGGAACATAGATCTACTATTTTCAACTAATTACTTTTGGCTATTAACATCCCTACTTATTGAAAACAAATGAGAAAGATGTTGCACTATATGTTATAACTAAACTAACTACTATATGCAACATTTATTTATTACCCTACTCTACTTGAGAAAAAGAATTTCCTCTCCTCAAGTAAAGGAGTATTTCTAATGTAACCATGTGCATAATAAGTGTAAAAATGCATTCATACTCAAGTTTAGAATATAATATTCAGTGCATACCTGAGTATGAAGAACCAATTGTCCTAATGATGATTTCAAGAGGTAAAGAAGAGTGAAGGAGTGGTATGGCCTTATAGTTTCTTGAAACCAATTTTCGATCAAATGAAAATGCTCTTGGTTTACCTCGTTATTTGGTTCATTTAGCATATCCTCCTTTACCGTGTCATGTAGATCTTCTAGCATTAAATAATTATCCTCTTATGTGCTTTGAGGATCTATAGATAGGAATGTCAAAAACTCGTCAATCTCAGGTTCTAATGGTTTCTCTCCCTTGGATGTGGTCCATGATTCTTTAGTTTCTTCGACAATATTGCAAGGGTGGAGATATTCTTGTGATTCATGGATTTGTTGTTATTCTATCACTCCTGGAGAGGTAGATAATTTATTTGTTGTTGTCAAGATTTGTTCTTCTTGAGAAGCAAATATCCCAGTTGCTGCTAGAATTTACAAGAGTTATTCCAAAATATTGATCATCGTTGAATATTGCTTTGTTGGTTGTTAATCCCTGCAATGCACATGGATTAGTGTATGGATTTTCTTATTAAAATTCCTAAATAGATAAGAATAAATCACACTTAAAACAAATGCAAGCAAACCAATCATGTAATCGAAGCGTCACCATGCTACTAGGATCCTGTTGTCACCAAGTTATTTGTTCACACAATTTAGGCTTCTCTTCTTTCCATGAATCAATCTAAACGAAAAAACACTTTCAAAGAAAAATATAGAAAAATGAGGCTTTATATCCTACCTTTAACTCTATGCATATGAAAAAGAAACTAGAGAATCAATTATAGACAACCAGACATTGGAGCAACCCCACCATAGTGGACGTGTGGCTCTTCACTCACATCTTACTATCTTCTCTCCACCCTTAGGTCATCCCCAATATCTCTCAAAAACCATAAAAAAAAAAAAAATAATTACCAATTACCATTTACAGCTCCCCGGCAATGGCACCAAAAATGTTGGGAAATTATATGAATGATATATCGCCACAAATTAAATTATGAACTAGGGAATCGTAATCAGTGGAGTTGATGCACTATATGTGTCGATAACAGATAAGTTCCTATGTATGATGAGTATATTCTGGATAAGAAGAATTCAAAACCAATACTCCATTCCTACAATTTTCAATATATCCTCTTGTTGTAGCAGTTTCAGCCACCCTCCAAATTTTTTCCTTCTCTTCGTTTTGGAGCTTCCCTACTAAAATCTCAGCAGCATGTCTTACACTTCCCAGGTACTTGTGCTTTCGTTGAATTTTATCTTTCTCTTTACAAATTTTGTTTGCTTACTTGCTTTATCGTCTAACCACAAGTTGACCTCTTCACTTGGTGGCAAACCGGCTCTAGCACTGCCTTGATGATCTATAGAAAACAACCTTTCTCTAAGGAAATATGTAGTTCAAGCCCATAATGAGCTTCGAATCTATAATTACAGAGACCTAGCTGGCAACTTGTCTTTAGTTGGGAAACTTGACATAGAAATCCAAGCCAACAAATGAGCCTTCAACTCCATAATTGCACAAGGCTAGTTGACAACCTTCTTTCAACTGGGAAATTGCGCAAATCCTAAGAGTCACCCTAGAGCCACTCAGCCTAGAAATTGCGAAGAACTTTCTGTGCTAAGAAATTGCTCAGTGCATGAACCAAAGAGTTGATTGGTCCTTCCTAGAACTATGCAATCTTTATGTGTAGGAATTTACTGTATAAGTTCCTTAGATAGAATACCAAGGGACACCGCTTACAAACAGAACACAAATTAGTACACCAATATTATTGATGTGGTTAAAACCCTCAAAGAGGGAAATAGTCTATGGCTTGAGCCAACACGGCCACTTTAGGTAATTAATTAATGTAAAAGAAAGAAAATTTACATAAGCGTTTCTCATGAATGATCACCTAACAAATGACCCTCCATGCTTTTTAAATAGAGATCATGGACCAACTAGGTGTTAAGCCACAAAGCAAGTGTCCGTAATACTGAGGAGAGAATGAACCGTCAAATCACTTCATGTCTAGAACATATCATGACTATGGGATTGTAAGTTACAAAAATTACATAATAAAGAAACACACTTTACCTAACTATACACTAAGCCAATTTGTACTTAATTATTTCCTATGTGTCAAAATATCTTAACATCACCCCTTAAGAACAATTTGGGATAGGATTGAAGGGTGTACAAAGATGACACAATAGGAGAAGGAAGGAGGCATTAGAGCCTATCCCCCCTTAGTGACAACTTCATGAACTCCAACCATAAATCAAAGTTTAGTAAACTTCACCTCTGTGAGAACCTTTGTAAAGATGCCTACAACTTGATCATTGGTTGAACAATATTGCACTTCAAGAACATGGTCATGAATGAGATTTCGGATGAATTGCATGTGTAGTTCAATGTGTTTGTTGCACTAATGTTGGACTGAATATTTGCATAGTTGAATGGAACTTTGATTATCACACCAAAGAGTAGTTGGATGCTGCTGTTGAAAACCAAAATCTGATAGGATCTGACGAAGACACAGGGCTTCCTTACTAGCTTCAATGACACCACGATACTCTGCTTTTGCTGAAGAAAGAGAAATGGCACTTTGTTTCTTGCAAGCCCATGTAATAGGTCTAGAACCAAAAGTGAAGACACAACTTGCAGTAGACTTTCGATCATCAAGGACACCAGCCCAGTCAGAATTAGTGAAACCAATCAATAGAGGAGATGCTTTTGCACTGTAATGAATACCAAACTAAACTGCACCTCAAACATAACAAAGTATTCTTTTGGCTGCTTTCCAATGAATTTCATGTGGGTTTTGCATAAACCGAGCAATAAGGTGGATTTCTTGCATAATTGTTCCATATAGATTTCTTCATGCAAGTCCCCATGCAAGAAAGTGGATTTAACATCCATCTGATGGACTTCCCATTTGAAAAAGGAAGCAAGGGAAAGAACAAAGCAGAAAGAGTTCATTTTGGAAATAGGGGAGAAGGTGTCAATATGGTCAATCCCTTCAGCTTGTGAAAAACCCTTAGCAACAAGATGAGATTTATGTTTATCAACTTTTACATCTAGTCCAAACTTGGTTCTGTAAACCCATTTGCATCTAACAAGTTTTCGTCCCTTTGGAAGAGGAACAAGATCCCATGTATCATTTTCCAATAATGAACGATATTCCTCATTCATAGTTGCATCCCAATCTGGATTGCCTGAAGCTTCGACAAAGGTGTTAGGATCACAATTCGTTGAAGCTTGAACTAGTAAAGAAGAGGCTCTATCGAACTGAGAATGTGTACGAAACTGATACGTAAGATCGCCTCCAAGAGTACCTACTGCATCCCGAGTAGCATGGACCTATTTTCGAAGCTGAGGAGTTGAAGGAGGATCCTGAGAAGATGGGGGAGGATTTTCATCCTCAATGTCATCATTTGAAGAAAGAATATTTTCAGAAGTAGAAGGGATAGAGAGAGGTGGCACATCCACCGAGCTAGGCTCGTAGGCCGATATATTTTCAACAAACTTTACATCTCTTCTAATGATAACATTTTTGGATTTAGGTTGAAGAAGTCTATATCCTTTGACATCTTCAAAATATCCAAAAAAAATACGATTTTCACTCTTAGGTTATAAAATTTTATGTTTCTCATATGGAATATGGGAGCATGCTTCACTTCCAAAAACATGAAAGTGACTTACATATGGTTTAATTGAGCTCCATGCTTCTTCTAGAGTGATGTGATTTACTATGTAATTTTCACAGTTAATTGCTTCTGCCCAAAAATTAAGACTAATTCCTTTAGATTGAAGCATACAATTAGCCATTTCCTCTAAAGTGTGATTCTTCCTTTCATCTACACCATTTTGTTGTGGAGTATATGGAACAGTATGTTGCAATTGAATTCCATGCTCAGTGCAAAAGTTAATGAATTTGTTTTTAACATATTATCCGCCATTATCAAATCTTAGCTTAAGAATTTGATGTCAAATTTTTTCTCAACAAAGGCATTAAAGGCCAAGAACATGTTAAAGACTTCATTCTTAAGTTTTAAGAAGTATACCCAAGTGCATCTGGAGAAATCATAAATGAAAGTTAAGAAATACTTGTAGCCAGAGAATGAAATAATTGGAAGTGGACCACATAAATCACTATGCATAAGTTGTAAAGGGGTTGAGGCGTGCCAAGAGGCACGTTTTTCAAAACTATCTCAATGATGTTTTTCGAGTACACATCCGACACAAATGCCATCTCTACAAGATACCATAGGAAGACCTACCACCATATTTTTTTTACATAGATTTTAAAGGGAGCGATAGTTTAAGTGACCAAATTGTTCATGCCAAAGATTGCTCACTTCATCATTATGAGCAACAAATACCGAGGGGAGCGTTGATGACCCAAAGTTGTTAAACTTAGACAACCGCATAGAATTATCAAAAATGTCAGTAGCTAAAATCTGTCTACGACCTCTTAGGTCCTTAATTACAACATCACGACATGAAAATTCAATGATTTTACCTTCACCTGAATGAGTTATCTGATATACAGATAGAAGGTTGCAGGATAAGGTAGGAACACATAATACATCATTAAATTGACCATTGTCTAGATGAATAGTTCCAATCCAATCCCTACAACGCTAAGAGATTTATCATCACCAACATAAATATTTTTGGTGTTACGATCACTTAAAGAAGAAAACATGGCTTTGTTTTTGGCCATGTGATAAGAAGTGTCAGAAAAAATGAGCCACTCATGAGAATGAGAAGAAGAAGATACATTTAGTGCATAACAAAACCAAGAAGTCTAACAACCACATGTAGAAAGTGTTATTCCTGAAGATGAAGTTGAAGTTGAAGAGTGCTGCAAATGGATGTTATGCTTCTTCATTGTTGCTTCCAATGCTTCCATATTATTAAAGCATTTGGATTCTAAGTGGCCATCACGATTACAAAAGTTGCAATGTCTATCAGTCTTCTTCCCTTTGTTTTTAGTTGCCTTATCATTTTTGAGTTGAATTTTCGTTTTGAGACTGAAATGGCTTAGGACCCTTGTTTACTTTAGGACCAATCTTTTTAGGATGTTTCTTCTTAGGATTCTTTGAACTTGGTTGTTGCTGGGCTATTAAGGCTTTCTTAGAAGAGTTTCCAGTATTAAGAAGACCAAGATGTAAGAGTTTTTCTTGTTCTCTTATTAAAGAATCACAAAAGGAATCAAAAGAGAGGAACTTGTAGTCTTGTCCTTGAGAAATAAAGACTTCTCTAGTAGAATGGAAGGTGGAAACAAACACAAAGTAGGCTGGTCCTAACTTAGAAAGAATGGAATAGATGAGGCTACCATCTTCTTTCTTAACCTTAACACCTTCTAAGAGAAGTCTAAGGGTCTTGAACTTGGAAAAAAAATCTTCAATGGAAGAAAAATTATCGGGGTCCAATGTAAGAAACTCATTTTTGAGTTGATGGGTTCTAATTTCATTTTTAATTACAAAAACGTTATTGAGTTGTTTGATTTCTCCATCGAGGGTATCAATTTCTGCGATATGGAATCTAATGTATGGAGAAATAGACATCCCTATCAACCAATGAGCTTGATCTTGCTTATTTTCCCATTTGGATTTATTATATTCATCTTTAGGTTTAGACTCTTGGCCTGAGGCTATTCTATAAAGACCTTTACTTCTAAGTAAATCCACCATGTAGGATAGTCATTGGAAGCAGTTGGTGTTGTCAAGAATAACTAGGCATGGACTTTCCATTTTAAAATAAACTAAAGTTGTAGATGCTGAAACAAAGTGTTCCAATGCAAAGATCTCGAAAAATTAGGTTGATTAAAACACGGCTCTGAAAACAGCTTATGAATAAAGAAGTCATGGCTTTTTGAAGAAAAGTTGTTGAAGATGCCGATAAACCACATGAATGTTGGGAAGTGAATGATAATGTTATACTTTACAAAAAAAAAAAAAAAAAAAAAAAAAAAAAAAAAAAAAAAAAATATTCCCTCCCTTTCCAAATTTAATCTAATTAGCTCACTTAAAAAAAAAAATTAGTTTATGTGACCCACTTTTATAAATAAGTAAAAGTCACTTTTACAATGGTACTTTATGAACTATCTACTAAATTGTAACTTAAATAAAAGATAAGTGACATTAGAATTATAAGTGACTCACTTTTTATATGGTGAGAACACTTTTACATAAAGTAACTTTAAAACATAGGTTACATGTGTTTTTTGAAAAAGTAACTTAACAAATAGAAAGACTTGATCTCAAGACCTCTATTATCATAAAATAACTTTAGACCAAGTGAACTAGTTTAAAGGGTTAATAATTTTTGGAAAGGAGGAAGGGGTTTTTTTTTGTTTGCTCGTTGAAGCTTTGGAGTGCGTGCTTACTTGAAAAATCTATTTTTGCCTACCAAAAAACAAACAACCACACAAACCAAACGAACAAGCAAAAGTAATCCAAGCCTTATGACTTAAAGTTGGATTTGACCAGAAACTAAATATTTTCCTCAATGTTTCTAATTTTCTGAGATCACACTAAGGCGCAGTGGAAAAGAGCATACGGATGAGAAAAATCCTTTCTTTCTATTTCTGGTTTTTCCAGATCACACATAGTCTTGGGGCAAAGATCATACACATAAATGAAGATCTGATAATATTTTTTTTTATAGAGGACTATAAACCGAAATAAACATAGAGATAAATAACTATAACTGCAAATAAAGGTTGTATACCTCCATATCTTAAAAATGACGTAGGTAGGGCTACCATAAACCTTTTCGCATGAAACGAAAGGCATTCCTCACTGAAACAGATGCTCTTAACACAATAGAGGTCCTCTCATCATGAAAGCAGTCAGAAACAATAGTTCTAGGAAATGATAGTCGGATGCAGTTGTATCGGCTTCGGATTTGGATCACCAATGGATTCATCCCTTGAATAGCTCTAACACCATGTAGGAATTTACAAGGTAAGTTCCTTAGATAAAACACCAAAGGACACCAATCACAAACATATCACATATCAGTACACCAATATTATTGACGTGTTTAAAACCCTCAAAGAGGGAAATAATCAACAGCCTAAGCCAATGTGGCCACTTAAGGCAAATTATTAATGTAAATGAAAAAAAATTTACATAATCTTCTCTCATGAATGGTTACCCAAAAAATTACCCTCCATTCTCTTTAAATAGAGATCATGGACCAATCGGGTGTTAAGCCATGGATCAAGTGTTGGTAGTACCGAGGATAGAATGAACCATCAAACCACTTCATGTCTAGAACATATTGTGACTGTCGGATTGTAAGTTAAAAAAAGTACATACTAAAGAAACACACTTTACCTAACTATAAACTAGACTAAGTTGTACTTAATTATTTCCTATGTGTCAACTTATCCTAACATTTTGGGCAACGCATGGTAGTTTTCCCGAAAAAGCAAGAAGCTAAGAGGAAAATCATCCCTAGGAAGTAGGGATCTATTATTAGGTTTGCGAAGGTGACACATTGCCATCTTTAGAAGTTTCTACCAAGTGTCGTTGTTGTCCTTGATCTCAAGAATATGTGTCATGAAATCCATTTTTCTCAAATCTATGTAATGGATGCCTCTAGAGATCACTTATACATGCAATCATCAAGCTCTAGCTTCCTTAGGAGATCAAGGAGTCTTCGTAGCATTGTCATCGCTTTTCGGGGTGAGTTGTGCTTTTATAACCTTTTGCTTCTTTTTTTGTCGCTTTTGTTTGTTTAGCTAGTGAGAGTGTTGTTTCACTCATTTTTTTGAATGACCACTGGCATTTTAACTTGTTTTAACTTTTAAAAGTATTGTTTCAAGTTATAGATTTCCTTTCTCAAGTGTCACATGAGTTTTCTCGTTTTTCACCAATGGTCGTTGTTGTGCTGACTTCCTTCACATGCCTCTTGTTCCTTTTAGTTTGATCCATTGCTACACTTGTTTTACATGCATACATATATGCTTAGTCAGATATGAACTCATCCTTACATCATCCTTTAGACCTTCTTGTTTGCACACTCCCCATGGACAGATTTGGGCTCCCCCTTCCCTGATCTCACACTTCACTGCATGCACTACGCAATCTGGGAGCTCAAGGCCTTTGCCTTGGCTTCTGGAATTGTGCAGAGCATGTCCTAGGTTGGCTCAAACTTCACACTGTGCAGTTCCAAGATTCAGTCTCCCAGTGTGGTCAGTGATATTGCGCATTGCGCAGTCTCTCCTAGGCCTTGGCCCAAACTGAACTATGCATTGCATAGTTCCAATCATCAGTCTCTCCCAGGCCTTGGTCCAGACTGAACTATGCATTGCATAGTTCCAATCATCAATCTTCCTCACTTTCTACTAGGAATGTGCAATGCGCAGTTCCCACAATCAGTAAGTCACCCTTGTCAGTCAAAATTTCACAATTCCTCTCATTAGATGCCCTGGTTGCCGCTTGATCAAGCTGTGAATTTAGATTTTTAAAAGCTAAGGTTTGCTTGGCATGAGTGTCCTTTCTGTCCCACAAGTACCACATTGGTGGAACACTTCTCTTTAGTAGTCATTGTACCATAGCACCAAAGAGAGATGCTTCAAGAGAGACCATTGAAAGCAGTACTAGGGAAGCAGTTGAGCAAGTTCCAATTTACATGCCAATATATGTAGATGCTCAATTGTTTACAAAAATGAAATCAACACTAACATGACAACAATACCAGCAACTGTGGTAGAAGGCAACAATATAGTACAAGGTCAGGGAAAGAGGAATTTGCTAACATAATAAAGGGAGAAAAAGTTGCAAAGAGAAAGTGCATTCAATCTTCATGCAAGCCGCTTTGACAGCAGAAGCAAAAGGAAGCAGAGGACATAGATAATAGAGTAGAGGAAGAGAGAAGAGTAGAGCTTGCAGGTAGAAGAACTCAGGTTGTAGCAAGTAGAACAAGAATCGAAGGAAGAATGGGAGACCAGAAGGAAAGAACAGGAAAAGAAGCAGAAACAAGAAGAAGAACAAAGGCAAAGCACAATGACATAACAAAAAACACCAATACAGGTTGATGAGATGGAAAGGCTATCAATTGAGGAAGAGAGTGAATAGATGCAAGTTCCCTCACTAAAGCTAAGCACAAGAACCAAGTCCAGTTAGAGGTCGAGAGGTACATGGAGTAGCTAAGGCGAGAGGCCACCAAGGATGACTTGGAGCTGAGTGAAAAAAACATGCAGAAGCATACTGGTGGTCTTGTCACGGTCTACAACATGTTGTACATGCTTCAAGATGACATGGACACAGGTTCCAAAACTATATACCTGGAAGCCATGGAGGCAAGATTCTGTTACGATAAATACATCACCAAACAATATGGGGACACAATAGCGCAGTGCCAAGCTTGGTATCAGTTCATCAATGAAGACCATCAAGAGGATGTTGCCAAGTTGGTTTTTCCCCAAGATCTCAAGTGATGATTTTTCTCTTTTTAGGCTAACTCAAGCCTATTTTGTCCCACATGTGTATATGTGGAAATTGTCTTATTATTTGTAAATATATTGTAAGTGAAATTCCAAGTGTCATTAGTGGAATGTGAATATTCACTATATAATGTGAAGAGTCACGAGAGTATTCAATGAGTCAAAGGGGAATGTCAAGGGTCACCCCACCCTTTGTTATATATAAAACCTCATAACTCATAGTACATGATTTTGGGAGCCAATATTTTGGCTAGCCATTGCTTAGAGAAGGCTTAAAGAGTATTGTGTCAAGCCTTGGCTTCTCCACAGTGTAGAGCAAGTACATCTCTTTGGAGGAGTAGGCGGTTTTGATTGTAATGTTGCACTATTGGGGCTTGTGGTTGTCAATGGTGTCTGTATGGATGGAACTTTCACTTAATAATATAACTGAGCCAACACATTTTCATGCATATGTTGTTATTGTAGTTCGACTATTTTGGTTACTTTAGAAATGTATGTGATTTAACTTACGAATTTGTGTATGAACTATTTTATATGAAATTGTATGAATATTGTTGAAGACACGTTGTTGTGTTAACCCGTCACTTTGGATTGTGGACTATTCCGCTTCCAACCTGTGATGTGATTTTGCTCGTGTGTTCCTTTCAAGTTGTGTAATATTACAAGCTTCTAAGGGACACACTTCCTTTTCCCCTTTGTTTTCTACAACCCTCATGCATCTCACTTGACTCACTGCAAGGTCACACAGTTGCTTCCTACAAATTTATCATACTTACCTCTACGAGTTATTGCAGTGAAGGAACTACTTTACTACCCATTGTTGGGACTCCTACTCCAAACGATCTAAGGTCTAATTGGAATTTCTTACCAGGGAGATCCCTTGACATGTTGGTTGCTCCAGCACCATCAACATTTATGGTGCTAGAATGAGGGCCAGATGACACACCAAGCCCTCAAAGTCTATTTTGAATCCATGCACATCATTCATGACTTACATTACAATCTCAAGTATGGTATGTTTTTCTCATGCACATGATTTTGAAGTGTGGGAGGATGTCATCGATGACTTGTCAGAAATCAAGTACAGTGGTGAAGGCGGAGCAGCCCTGTTGAGACATGGAGTTGCCTTCTTAGGCTTCTATCAGAGGAATAAAGTCCCTTCAGACGTCATTGTCTATGGGATGTTCACTTACACCTTCGAAGGGAATGTATACCAATGGTGTCACACATTGCCTATAGCCTCTGTTCACTCGTTTGATCACATGATCAAAGAGTTAATCCGCACTTTATATCGTTATGACCATAAAGCACTTAATAAAAAAATTATGAAATTACGGAAAACACCTGATGAATCTATTACATAATTGTGGGACCACTTTTGTAATCTCACTTTTCAAATCCCTAAAGATGAAATTGATTGGAAATTTCTCAAATAAAGGTTTTAGTATCTTATTCACATATTTGAAAATCTGCATGAGTTAGAATCATTCGAACCCCTCTTAGTAGACCTCGGCATTAAAGCTTCCAAATATAAGATGAACAAGGTTGTTGTCACAAGTGACCCTTCGTCCTCTTCTCATCAAACACCTCTACCTACGCAGGACGAGGTGGGAGAAGTTGTGAACCCTTCTGTTGAACTGTTACCTCCTCCCACCCCATCTGCTTTGGATATCTTCATAAAATTTAACTAAAACTTTGATGGTTGTCATGAGGTCTTGTCTTCTCAACCTTCTTCCTCTAGTTCCTTTGATCCTCTAGGTTGTATTGTGTTGTGTTCATCCGTTCCGAACTCCACATATGTTGTTCACGAGGATCAAGTTGTTGATGAAGTTGGTGTTCAGAAGCCAACCTGTGTTGTCATTTTTTGTGAGTATGTGTGGGAATCCGAAGAAGAACTTACGGTGAAGGATGACCTCCTTCTGTCCGCACCTCATTCGCTTTATGCTGACATCTTTTGTGATTATGCCATTTTTATTTTCTCTTGTGAAAATTCATTCCCAAATGTTTCTACTTCTAATCATTCAGAGAACACACAGGATGTTAGTCCATCATTTGATTTCGAAGAGGACCAATCTTTCTTTTCGAATCCACGCAATATATCATATTTTCTTTCTAGAAATTTAGAGGGTGAAAAGTTATATTTATCATCAACCCCTCTATATGATTTGTCATATCATGAGGATGTCGATGCACATCTTGATTTTTTTTATCGCGGTTGTCGTGATCTCTTCAATCACTCATTTGATCACGGTTTTGATTCACTTTCTCTTGATTTTTCTAAGCCACCGGTCTTTGATGATACATCTTCTGATGAAGTGGAAATCACTCAAGTTGTCGAGGCACTTTAGCCCGAGCTCATGGTTATTCCAGGTTATCACAATCTTAAGGTCAGTTCCACTTCCGATCATAAATCTGTTGAATCACCCCAGGCTCCTCATCACTCTCTTGTTTGCATTCAAAATCAATATAGTCTACAATTTTCATATCATCCACCAAAATCTCATGATCCCATTGCTCATGCATTGGAGGAGTCATATGTAGAAAGTCATGTTACGAAACAAAAGTTTTCTTCTTTCTGCATGTTTTCTTGTGTATAAAGGTCAAAAGAGTGTACATGAACGTCATCTTTGCATAATGTGTTGCAACACCATGGTACTTCCGCAGAGTGTCTCTCTTGTGCTTTTACTCTTTTATTTTCTGTGAATGCATTCAAGCTTCGAGTGTGTTGGTTGTCATTGTTTTATATTTCTCATTTGTTGGTTTATTTTGATATATTTCTTGTCAACCATGCCTTCACCTATATGGGCCAACCAATGTGTTGGTGGTTGCATTGGAAATATCACTTCACGTGAGTGGGCCCAAAGACTGTTTAGCTTAGGAGTAGGAGCAATGTTTTCTTTCATGTTTGTGTTTGCTTTTATATTTTTCTTTTTCTTACTAGTTTTTCTTTCGCTTTACTTTTGTCCTTTTCTTGTTTGTTTTTTCATGCACCCTAGGATTAGCTTTCACATGAAACCATGTTTGGCTTCTTCAGACAAGCAAGGTGAAATACAAGAGGACTTGTACAAGTATCAACATTTGGTTATCGATCTATTCCCTCTCTTTATGAATATATTGTGTTCTTTCAGTCAATGATACCTGATGGAAAATACGTTCCTTTTAGAGTGAGTCGTGGTGAAGTCACAATGCTTTCACTTTAACTAGTACCACCTACTCTAATCGGTTTTTTAATTTCGGTTAACCTTGTCAACTCAGTCAAGTAGAGTAAGGTGAGGGGGATAACCTTAACAAATATTTCAAAGGTATATAAAACATCCTTCTCTAAAGGGACAACCTCTTCTTCTCTCAATATGTTGGGATCCCTCTTCTGCCTCATGAAATAAATAAGTGCATATGCATAGTTCTTTGAAAAATGAAAATAAAAAATAAACGCAAAATAAGAGAAAGGCTTCCTGCGTAGAGAGGTGAAGTAAGTAACTTCATCGGGGTGTTGTGCAAGCTCCCTGGTAGAGGAGAAATGCTTGTGTTCCTTAAGTGACTCCTTCACGGTACTATCCAGGCCTGCTAGCAACGAAGCAACATTAGAGATAAAACTTAAACTTTGACAATCTATATTACTTGTGCATCAATATACCACTCATCCCTAATTGAAAAAACTCAGTTGGATTCACCTGTTTTGTGTGTGACCGATCAAGATAATTACATGAGCTATATATTTAACTCAAGCTAGTGAGGAAGCCATGATGATCAAATGATTGAACTATAATTCTGGAAGAGTTAGACTCACTTTACACGGGACAAGGTCCATACAGAGATTTGGAGCTCTACCAATGTGTCACTAATGTTGTAGTGGCTACAACCACCCTCCAAAAATTTTCCTTTGCTTTGTTTTGGAGCCTCCCTACTAAAATCTCAATAGTGTGTCTTACACTGCCCAGGTACTTGTGCTTTCGTTGATTTTTATATTTCACTTTATAACTTGTGTTTTCTTACTTGCTTTGTCGTCTAACCACAAGCTGACCTCTTCACTTGGTGGCAAACCAGTTCTAGCACCGCCTTGATGATCAGCATAATATTTGATGGCAACCAGCCTTGCTCTTAGGAAATGTGTATTTCAAGACCATATTGGGCTTCGACATGTGAATTGCGCAGACCTAGCTGGAAGCCTGTCTTCAGCTAGGAAACTGCGTAGAGCAGTCCAAGCCAGTAAATGAGCCTTCAAATCTAGAATTGCACAGGGCCAACTGATAGCCTACCTTCAACTGGGAAATTGCGTAGAGCCCGAGAGGTAGCCTAGAGCCACTCAGCCCAGAAATTGCATAGAACTTACTGTGCTCAGAAATTGCATAGTGCATGAACTAGAGAGTTTCCTGGTCCTTCCCAGAATTACACAATCTTTTCGGGCAGTGCATGGCATTTTTCCTGAAAAATAAAGAAGTTAAGAGGAAAAGAATCCCTAGGAAGTAGGGATTTATTATTAGTTTCTCGAAGGTGACATATTTCCATCTTTAGAAGTTTCTGCCAAGTGTGGTTGTTGTCCTTGATCTCAAGCATACGCGTCATGAACTCCATTTCGCTCAAATCTATGTAATGGATGCCTCTAAAGCTCACTTATACATTCAATATTCAAGCTCTAGCTTCCTTAGGTGATCAAGGAACCTTTGGATCATTTTCATCGTTTTTCAAGGTGAGTTTTACTTTTATTTCCTTTTGCTGCTTTTTCTGTCGCTTTTGTTTATTTAGCTTGCGAGAGTGTTGTTTCACTCATTTTTTTGAACGAACACTAGCATTTTAACTTGTTTTAAGCTGTAGAAGTGTTTTTCGAGTTATAGATTGCCTTTCTCAAGTGTCGCATGAGTTTTCCCATTTTGCACCAACCGTCGTTGTTGCAGCAACTCCCTTCACTTGCTTCCTATTACTTTCAGTTTGATCCATCACTGTGTTAGGACTCCACTATGTATCATTTTTGCTATATATTTTGACACCACTTCACCCTTATAACTATCATTAGAAAGAATCCCATTATCATCTTCAGTCACTTTATCCCAAGGTACACAAAAACCTCTTCTTTATTATATGTTTAATATGTTTTACATTTAATTCCATAATACTCTTATATTTTATCATTAATTGAAGTGTATCATTGCTAACACAAGTCCAAAGATTGCAGATAAGTACATGCGGCCGTTGCTGAAATAGCTGACTCAGTTACTGAAACAGTTAACTCAGTTGCTGAAACAGCCGTCAAGCACGCAAATTCCGTCAAGCGTAATTTGCGATTCTGGAAGAAGCTTTTTGAGGAATAGCAGCAGCAGTATGAAGATACGATTACCTGGATCAGCCTGAAGATAGCAATCTTGTTATCTCTGTTGTAACAGTACCTTTTTTTATGAAGAACAGAATAACCCTGTTTTGGGAAAAAGAACAGATTCGAGATAATATGGATTCACCCTCATGTAAATTGAAAATGATGTCTCCTCTTTAAAAGGAGGAGACATCATCATTAGAGGGAGTCGGTGGTTGTAAACAAAGAGAAGTACATTGTGTGAGAATTGGAGCTAGTCTCCATCTGGAATGTATCAGTTACTTTGACAGATGAATAAATTCTTCTTTTGAGCGTTCCAATTTAGTTCTTTCCCCGGGGGAATCTTGTGAGAGGGAAAGGGCCCGCCTTCCTCACAAGATTCACCCTTGATTCCTGTATTTTTCTTAACTCTTTGTGTGTGTCTTGCATTTTACTTTAATTCTGTTGTTGGACACTCGATTACACAGTACAGTAATACTCTGTTCCCTTGACACTGCGTGTATTGAATGCATTTATTCTGAAGTTGAGAAATCTGTTTCTATCGATTGTATGAATGAATGATGTCGGGAAGCAGGTGCTGAAGATTCCTGTATAAAGGAATAGGGTCCTGCCCCATTACTTATCTTCCTTTGTCTATAGTGTGATTAGAAGCAAGAGAACAAGTGCTGAAGGTTCCTATTCATGGGAATAGGGTCTTGCTCTCTTGAAGTCACCTTTCTTACAGTGTGATTAAGTGTCAGGCATCAGGTGCTGAAGTTCCTCACTAAGGAATAGGGTCCTGTTCCTGCTATGGTTGATTGATTTCTCTCTTTGCAGGTTGATTTTCCTTTGTTATAATTGCAGTAGAGAAATTATTTCTGCTATAACTAAATCGACCTCAGCTTTGATTAAGTAGAGTGCAAATCAGTAGATTGGTGAGATTAATAATTGTGTGTTCTCCTTTTACTACAACCTTGTTTCTGCTTTTGAAATTGAGCATATCCAGTGCGTGGTTATCTTTGAAATAAAAAGACTTCCTCGGGTTGATAATTTATGTGGAGCTTGAATTGCGAAGCAATTAAAGCAACCAACATTTTGGCGCCGTTGCCGGGGAAGGTAATTATAGATTTCAAAAGAATTAATCTTTTCATACTAAATGTGCAGATTGTATGAGAGGACGTGGAAACCAGAAGAAAACTAACCCCACAGGTGGCAAGGGCTGGGGAGGAAGAAAAACTTTTATCGACGAGATCGTATCAAAGGCTGAATCATCACAGAGATTAAGCTCTCGAAAATCAAAACTTCAGCACTCCCCACAGTCAGATTACAAAACAGAGGAAGTTGTGGGTCCTGAAAATATAGAAGAACCAGCAGTCAGTGCCGGAGAGTCAGAGGAAAGTGTTAGTAGATCAGCAGAGTACATTGAGGAAATAGTAGAAAGCGTTGGACGATTGGTAGAAAACATCGAAGAGCCAATAGAATATCCTGACGATTGAGCAAGTGCAGTAGGAGAGCCAACAATGGAAGGAAACAATGATGGTCTCTTTGGTGGAGGACGAGTAGATCCTGAAGAAGAAAGAAGGGATGAAAATTCCCTCTCTACCTTGGGATTCCCCATCAGTGACCTCCCTGCAGGAACAATGAAAAATATTCCATTGTCTGCTTTACCTAACTTTCATGGTTTATCCTCTGAAGATCTGGATGAATTTCTTTTTGAATTTGATATATTATGCAGAAGTTATGATTATGTTACTAATGCTCAAAAGTTGAAACTGTTTCCAGCCACCTTAAAAGGGAATGCTTTAAGATG
>APFE031018850.1:2511-30390 GCA_000404065.3 Pinus taeda
CCTCTGCAATAAAGTTGGCCAAGAACCCAAAGTTCCATGATCGTACAAAGCACATCAATACTAAATATCATCTGATTCGACATCATGTTGAGGCCAAAACAATCCATCTCCATCATTGTTCCACAAATGAGAAAATTGCATACATATTCACCAAAGCGCTTGGAAGAGAAAAGCTTGAAAGATTCAGAACGATGCTTGGACTCACCAACATCCCTTCATATTAAGGGGAGGAACGTTGACACCTAATCCTCAGTGATTGGGAGAATTGAATGTGAACAGTCATCAAGAAGATGAACTGAATGATCACATTCATGTATATAATAGATAGCTTCCTAATGGAATAAATGAATTAGTTTTCCTGGAGTTACTCTTGGCCTGACATTTGTTTATTGCATAAATAACTGCTAAGAATTATTTTTCTGTCACTGTATAATTGAGTTCTACAAGGGTGATATTTTTGCTAATGTAATATATAGCATAAGGTTTCATGTCTTGCCCTTGGCCAGGGATAGAACCTATGGCTGCATCTGATGTGTCCGTGGAAATATGAAAAGGCAGCTCCCAGATTGGTCCACGTAATAATGGTGATGTTGAGACTAGCTTCTTTAATCCTGCAAAAGCTATGTCATATTTGTCAGACCAATTGAAATCAATGTTTCCAGTTAGAGTGTATAAGTGTGCGACAATTTGTGAAAAATTCTTAATAAATCCGCGATAATAACTTGCATATCCTAGGAAACTAAGTACCTTAGCTGGAGTTAAACAAGAACGCAACAAATTACAGAGATAACCATAAACACAGAGATGCAGTGGAAATAATAATTCTTTTCATTAATGTAAAATACTGAAATATTCTTACAAACAGAAATGGAAATAAACCAGCTAGGGCAATGGTAGCTTATCTCTGAGAAGAGATGTGGTGGCTACATGCCTCTGAACTGTGTTAAAATGAGGCTAAAGGGCCTTTTAATTATTGAACAATAAGATAAAACCCTAAACAATGAAAATCCTAACCGAGGAGATGTAACACCAAGAGTTTAAGGGCCTCGTTTGGGTGAGTTGGATAGCCAACTTCCTGGGGTCACGACTTAGTCATATTATCCTAGTTTGACAAGCATGATAGCTTGTTGGAAAGATCTCTCTAAGGAATACGATGGAAAAGATGATTTGAAATAAAGAATTACTGGCAGGTAGATTTCCAAAAAAACATCATTTAGGGCCTCAAAACGGCTCTGAAAGTTTAGGACCCGAAAAATTGCTAAAAAAAGTAAATTGTGTTACAATTAAGGAAACTGAAAAAATGAAAGAAGCAATGGTGGGGGTCCAAGGGGAATTGGCAGGTGGCCACCAATATCCACTTGGATCATTCCTCCCCCCTTAGGAAGCAATGGTCCCCATTGCATTGAGTTCCTCCATGTGATGAGGAAACTTCTAGTGAACTTGGTCCCTAGTGAGCCACTTGCCCTGGTGAAGGAGTTGGCCTGCTTTGACAACTCAATACAGTTGGATATTATACTGGCAAGTGTGCTTGATCTCTGTGTCCATGATCCCGTCAGTTACAACTTGTTCCATGCAATCTGGATTTAACTCTCTGGGTGTGAGATGTTCTGTAATGTTAGATGTGTCTAGTAATGGTGGAAAGTATGGCTGAAGGTGGTCCACATTGAACACTGGGAGTAGGCCAAGGAATGGGGGAATGCTGAACTCAAATGCATTACATTTCATAGCCTGGGTAATGGTGTAGGGACCATATAAAAGTTATCTGAGTTTCCGATAGGCTCCGGTAAGGCATTTCTTTTGCACATGAAACTAGAATTTGTCACCCACCTAAAACTTGTGCGGCACTCGATGTTGATCATGTCCCTACTTGTACTTGGCATTCAATTTCTCCAAATTGTCATGGACTTGTTGGTGAATATGTTGGATGTGCTCAATGAAGTTTTTTGCCTTATATGAATTGGACTGGACATGAGTTGAATCTGCGTGAGTAGCTGCAAATGGAATGGCCACATTAATGGGACATAGTGGCTGGAATCCCAAGCCCACCTGAAAAGGGTTGTGGCTAGTCGAGTTGTGGGGATCCTAGTTGTAGTTGTGTTGAATATAGTTGAGGATCTCATCCCATGTTAATGGTTGCTTTGAGTTGTACATGCATAGAATGTGTAAAATCATCCTGTTGACACCCTTTGTTTGGGCCATTTGTTTGAGGATCGAAGGCTGTGGACTTACTGAGTTTGGTATCTAGCATTGACCAGAGACTAGACCAAAATATACTTAGGAACCTATTGTCCTAATATGAGATGATAGACCGTGGGATACCAAAGTGTACCCACACTTATTCAAAGAAGAGTTTAACAATGGCTTGTGCTGTGATATTCTTCTTGAAGGCTGCTATAATGGCCGTCTTCGAGAACCTGTTATCGACGACCAAAAGACATTCATTTCCATGCTTAGGGGAAGGAAGGCCTAACATGTAATCCATGGAAATGGATTCCCAAGGTTGAATAGGGGTAGGTAGTAGGGTATAGAGGCCTTGCTTCTTAATGGTAGGTTTGGAAATGGTGCAGGCAGTGCATGATTTGCAGTACTACCACCATTTTCTCGACCCCAAAAAGCCCAGCAACCGAAATGTAGTGTGCTTCCCAAATCATCTTGGCACTTTCACTTGAAGGAACACAAAGGTGACCCAGGTGGCATAATAGGGCATCTTGGAGGTGAAAATATGGAACATGTTGACCCTCCAAGAGTGTTTGGTATGTGTGGCCAAATTCTAGATCGCTTTTGTAGAGAAGTGGCGAATCAGAAGTCTCATGCCCAAGGGAGTTGAGCATGGTGTTTAACGCCATGATCAGTGGTGGATTGAGGCAATCTACAACATTATTGGTGTTTCCCTTCTTATACTTGATATTCAAATGGAATTGTTGCAGGTATGTGGACCACTTCTGATGGTGATCATTCTGCTATTTCCCTTAGGTCTGTATGAACTACAGGTGTTGGTGGTCTGTGTGGATGACCATTTCCTTCCCCAAATGTAATGCTTACATTATCGGCAGGCCTGCACAATGGAATACATCTCTTTTTCATAAGTTGGATAGTTTTGGACTGTATCTGAAAGTGTCTCACTGTGATATGCCACTGGATGCTCATGTTGAGTAAGGACCGCCCCAATAGCATAGTCAAAGGCATCTATCTCGACCTCAAATGGTTGTTGCAAGTCTGGTAATGCAAGCACTCGTGCCGAGTAGAGGCAGTCTTTCAACTCTGTGAATGGCTTCTATTGAGATTTAGACCAAAAGAATTTTTCTTTCACTCCTCCCTTGGTGACTTGACTCAAGGGCCAAATGATATGAGAAAATCCCCAACATGAACCTGCGATAGAAGTTGTCAAGACCTAGAAAGCCGCAAATCTCTGTTAGAGTGGTTGGAGATGGTCAATCCTGAATGACTTGGATCTTGGTTGGATCCACATGCACACCCTGTTCATCAATAATGTATCCCAGATACTGAACCTAGGTCATTCCAAAAGTGCATTTCTCCAAATTGGCACATAACTTGTGTTGCCACAGTGTTTAGAGAACTTGTTGGATGTGGTGGAGGTGCTCTTCCCAACTCTAGCTCAAGATTAGGATGTCATCCAAGTATACCACTACAAATGAGTTGGTGAATGGCTGCAAGATGTCATCCATTATCCTCATGAAGGTTGCAGGAGAATTCATCAATTTGAAATGCATAAGCAACCATTCAAAAATGCCCTCCTTAGCTTTGAAGGTAGTCTTCCATACATCGAAGGGTTTGATTGGCACCTGGTGATGTCCTGACCTCAAATTGATCTTGCTGAAATAATTTTCACCCTTCAGTTGGTCCAAGAGGTCATCAATTCGTGGGATCAGGTACCTCTTATGAACATTGATCTTGCTTAGTGCCCGATAGTCAATACAGAGTCTCCAAGTCCCATCCTTCTTTTGTACCAATATGATCGGTCTCCCACAGGGTGATGAACTCAGACAGATGTGACCTTTCTGCAACAGCTCCTAAATCTTCCTCTTGATTTCATCATTCTCCAGAACAGATCACTGATAGATTGGTCTATTGGGTAGTGGCACACCTGGGATCAGATCGATCGAGTGCCTGACCTGAGAGTGTAGATGAACCCCTCCAAGGGAGGTGAAGATGTCCTCATACTCCTCCACAACCTTGTCCATCTATAGTTGTCATGCGGAGGGGCCCTGTCTGGAGGTCGTGGCCATTGTCTTCTTCTTTCCTTGAGGGTGTATCATTAGGAAAACAAATTTCCCAATTTTGGAAATTAGCTTACTGCATTGTTTTTCAGTAACCAAAGACATGGCGGTAGGCGATGCTACCTCTGGTATCCTGTACAAATTATTTCCCAAAGTAACAATAACATCATGAGGCCTTGATTCATACACAACATGTCACTTCCACAAATATGATTGTCCTAATAATACATCACAAACTTCAAGGGGAGCAACGTCACACAATACCTCATATGTGAAGGGTTTGATATTCTATGGAAGGCAACACTGCTAGCTCACGCAAGGATCCCGTCCTTGGTGAAGTCATTCAACGGTGTACGGATGTGGATGTGTTGTGGTCAATAAGCCCAACCACTTCACAACCTCTGGGGAAATGAGGTTCGTTTGGCTCCCGTTGTTGACAATCAACTGTAGCGAGGAGCCCTTTACCGACATCTGGGGGTGGAAGAGTCACTCATCCTCCTCTGGATCTTCGAGTTCCTCCTTCTGGATCTTCATGGTGGCAACAGTGACATTGGGATCCGCATTGATAATCTGCTTCCCTTTGTCATTCCCCTTGTTGGGTTTTGACTCAGAGTCAGAACATGCATCTGATTCTAAAACCTTTAGCTTGGCCACCAGTAACTGCTTGGCCTCACACTCACTTGTGTTGTGAGTGGAGCTCCTATGTAACTCACACCACTTTCCCGTGTCCCTTTTCGACTTCATGGCATTGTTCTTTGCTTGCAGCTTTAGCAGATTGTCTTGGGCCACCTCGCCTTGGCTTTGTCCTTTGTTCTATGGTTTGGGGGCACCTTTCCCTTGCTTCGAATTCCTAGATGCAAACTCTTGCTTCTTCTGTTTAAAATTTTGCTCAACCTTGGTGGCATATTGGTATGTCATGCTAAGTGAGGAGATGTTCAGGAATTCCATTTCTTCCTGGATGTACTTGTGCAGGCAGCCATGGTATTTGAGTACCAAATGCTGCTCTGAATCCTTGATACCTAACTTTGTGTGAAGGGTATGGAAAATATTAGTAAACTCCGACACATCTTGGTACCTTCCCTGCCGCAGCTTGGTCCAATTTACGTATTGATCCTCATAGCTTTCGACAAGTTAGTACTGCTCCTTTATGGCATCCCATAATGAATTCCAAGTGGGTGAGGCTAAAAATAGTGAGCCTGTACTTTCCTCCTTTTGCTCGCAGTAGGTTTCCCACTAGTCCTTGATGTGGGGGGCTGCTTTGAGAAGAGCAAAAAAAATGTTTTCTTGATTGGAAAAATCAAGAAACAAAAAAATAACCCTCTAGTAGAATTAACCATTTATCAATGACATCTGCTTCTATTTGACTCTTGATATGGGGAATTCAGAATTAACTTGTACCTTAAACGGTGTGATGTTTCCAGAGTAGTTGTTGGAAGCGGATGTGTTGCCTCTGGGTAGCCACTGAAGGATCTAGGCAAAGCTATCCATCATCGTGTTCCTTTGTCACTCGAGGGATTCTTTGAGCAATATTTTTGTAGGATCTCCTACCTCCTCGTCTTTCTTTTCATTCGTCATGGGAGGCCATTGAGATTTACGAGGCTGACGTTGCAAAGTTTTGACTAGTTCATGCCCTAACTCCTTGTATCCCCACCTTGTTGGGGACATGCAAAGAAAAATAGAGAGAAAAAGCAGACTGCTCTGATACCACCAATGGGATTTAAACATGAATGCAACAAATTACGGAGATAACCATAAACACATAGATGCAGTGGAAATAATACTTCATTTCATTAATGTAAAATACTGAAATATGCTTACAAACAAAAATGGAAATAAACCAGCTAGGGTGACGGTAGCTTATCTCTAAGAAGAGATGTGGCAGTTACATGCCTCTAAACTACGTTACAATAAGGCTCAAGGGCCTTGTTATTGTTGAACAATAAGAGGAAACCCTGAACAACCAAAACCCTAACCCGAGGAGATGTAACACCAAGAGTTTATGGGCCTCATTGGGGTGAGTTGGACAACCAACTTCTCGGGTTTGTGACTTGGTCATATTATCTCCGTTTGACGCGCATGATAACCCATTGAAAAGATCTCTCTAAGGACTATGATGAAAAAGACAAATGTAGATAAAATATCACTAGTAGGTAGATTTCCAAAAAAAACGTCTTTTAGGGACTCAAAACAGCTCCAGAAGTTTAGGACCCAAAAAACTCCTAACAATAGTAAACTATGCTACAATTAAGGAAATGAAAAACTGAAAGAAGCAATGGTGGGGGTCTAAGTGGATTTGGCAGGCGGCCACCAATATCCACCTGGATCAGTACCTCTGTTTGTGTGCAGGGGCTAGGCAGTAAAAGAATTACCTATATTTTTGATGGGTCTATATGCATTCCTATTGTAGAGATGTAATGCCCTAGGATCACGCCTTCAGTCATCATCATGCGACACTTGACATTGCTTAAACATAACTTGGTAGCGATGCTTCGTTCTAAGATTTTTTCTAGTGTTCGTAATGCTTGATAAAAATCATCCCCATTTGGAGTAAAATCATCCATATATACCTCTAGACCTTCATTTATTAGATCAACAAAGATGCTAAGTATAACTCTCTGAAACATGGTCGGGGTATTGCATAAGCCAAATTGCAATACTATGTATGCGAATGTGCCCTAGGGACAGGTGAAGGCCGTTTTGTCTTGTTCTTCAGGTGCAATCTGAATTTGATTGTACCCATTGAATCTGTCTAGAAAGGAGAAGAACTACTTCACTGCCATGGCATCGAGGACCTGATCAATGAATGTGAGGGGAAAATGGTCTTTCTGTGTTGCCTTATTTAGCTCTCGATAGTCTACACAAATACGCCATTTCCCACTTTTCTTGGAGATGACCACGAAACGGGAGGCCCATTTACTATCTGAGATAGAATAAATAAAGTTTACATCTAGTAGCTTTTGTAATTCCTCTTTCACAATATCTTTGAGGTGAGGGTTCAAACTCCGTTGAGGATGCTAGATGGGTCATGCATCCTTTTCTGTATAAATGTGGCATGTACATAACTGAAAATATATCTCTTTCATATCGGGATAATCCCATGAAAAGCCCCTTTATTTTTCTGCAATACCTATATAAGCTTTTTCTGATGTTCGCTCTCTAGATTAGCATTGATATTTGGAACTTGGCTTGGTTCAATCTCAACTGGTTTTCTTTTCTAAACAACAGTTGTTTGAATATGTTGGTCATATGTGTCCTTCAAGGGATCTTCCATGGCTTTGTTATCACGAATTGCTCTGAGCATCTGACACTCCATATCGGTTGGCTGATTTATAAAACTGTTGATAACATCATATTCAGTTTGATTTTTAAATTCTAGTGCTTTCGCTACTATGAGGGGTGAATGGATACTCTCTTCTAGGTATGTTGGTGGTTTCTTACATATTTTTACAATGGGCAAAATTAGCATGGCAGGAGGGTATAACCCCAATTTTTTTACAACATCTCCCTTTGTGATAGTCATGCTACCTTCTCAGTAGCCAATATATGCATCAGTTGTTTCCAGCCAAAGTCATCCCAAAATCAAAGGATGCCCATCCAACCTACTCCTTGGGTTTATAACCAAGAAGTCCCTTTTGGTCTTACCACCAACCAATCGGCAAGCTTTAACAAATTGGTGGTTGATTCTAAGGATATAATACCAAGTGTTTGACAAATTTCTATTGTTAATATGTTAATGGCAGCTCCTAGATCAACTAGTGTGTTTGGAAAAGAGTGACCATATATCTAGACTGTTATTATGGGATTTCCAAGGTCTTCGTATTTTATAAGAGTTTCCTCTCCCAAGAGTAAACTAGATAAGGCTCATACGACGTGAATAGTGTGTGAGGTTTTTACCTTCCTCACAGGCCTTTTTACACATAATTATTTGATGGTTTTGGCATAGATGGGAATGTCTTGAATAGCCTAGAGGAGGGGAATCTTAATACACAAATTTTTTAGTTCCCCTACAAGATAAAAATCAGGATAAGTGATCGGATTAGGTATCACTAGCCTTTCAGGGAATGGAGGAGAAGTGACCATAAGTTTTTCAAGGTCATCATGTTGATATGTTTCTTCCCCTTGCTTTGATTTAGTATTAATTACAAGTGGTGGAACATGTACAGATGATGGAATATGTATATGTGGAGCTACAATTTCGATTGAAGGCTGGTCCCTGTTTTCCTCAGGGGTTATGACCCTATCTGAGCTCAATCTGAGCTCATTACATTATTTCTACTCAATGTCATATTCTGGATTTCAAATAACATGTACCAACTGGACTGGCCTATTATTAGGATTCGCGTTTGGCTGAGCTAGTAATTGTGGCCATAGAAAAGGTTGAGAATTCTTCTGTAATATATAAGGAGCTGAGAATGTGGTCTGAGTCTGGGGGCCTGATCCCATAGGTATATTGGATATCCCTAGAGGTCGCTTCAATTTTTTAAACCAATTCGGATTTTGAGAGGTGGAGGTAGGCCACTAGGATTGACAAGGATTGCCTTGCTAGACAGGAGTAAAAGGAGAATTCAACCAACCATTTCCTGGGAAAGATTGTACTGACCAGGATGTCATAGGGAATGGTGGACTTTTCTAGTTTGGGTATGGTGATTGGCCTTGCCAGGCCACCCCAAGGCTTTGTTGGTTGTTAAACTGCAATGAAGGAAAAAATTGGGATGTGTCTTGGGACATACCTGTAGGTTTAGCTTGCCATTGTCGACACTGGTTCATCAAATATACCGGTTCTATTTCCTCATCTTCTTCTTTGAATACCGCTTTCAGCCCCAGTAATGATGGACATTGTTTGGTATTATAATCTTTAACACAAATGGCACATGTCTGAACCATGTCAAACGGGCATTCCTGTTGGTTGTGCTTCTTTCAACGACATGGGCAGAAGATGGCCAAATTTTGTTCTGCTAAAGCTAGTTTTTGTTTGGCGTGTAGAATATCTAGCTGTGTTATAAGAGTGCCCAGGATATCCATCTTAAAATCTTCCATGAGGTTTCCAATCTCCATCCTTGTTATACCTCCACTATGTGGTTTGCTTTCTCTTCTCATTAGAGCGTGGATAGCTGCTCCTGTACGTGTGCTTCCTCATGAACACCTAATATATAAACGAATGATTTCATCATATTCTTCCTAAGAAATATCCACTTTTCAAATTAAGTTTATAGGTTCTATCCATACTTCTTTCATTCCTTTAATTAATATATCTTTTAGGACTTCCTTTGGTAGGGTAGTGTGTGGAGATCTCTACAAATTATCATTAAATCGTTCTACATATTCTTCTAGTGTTTCATTATATTTTGCAGTCATATTGAAAATCTCATCTTTCAGCTCCCTAGTTTTACAAAAGTCCTGATATCTTTTAAGGAAGGAGGTTTTCATTTCATCCCAAGAATTGATGGTTTTCCCACCTAGACCCATAAACCATATTAAAGTTGTCCCTTTCAAAGTGGAAGGGAATAATTTTAGTTTTTGGGGGTTAGTGGTATAGTCATACCCTCTACAAAGGACATCAAACTCACACAAGAAAGCATCAGGATCCTTTGTGATCATTCGATGAAAGTTTGGGATGTTCTGCAGAGGAATAGCCTTCATAGGGGCATTGGCCACCTGGCCAACTATGGGGTATTCTAATGTCGAGGTTTGACGTTGGGGTGGATGTTCTACCATTTGATCAAAGATATGCCAATAATATTCAGGGATTTCAAGGGGTGCTTCCGTAAAAAATAGAGAGTTGGCAACCCGAGCCAGTTTTATAGCACTCCCTAGGTCTAGAAACTCAAGAGATTCTTGTTCAGACAATTGTGGCTATGCTTCAACAGCCCCACTAGTCTGTCCTTTTCCTTCTTGTAAATTACAATATATTCCCTCCTGTAGTGGATTAGAGGATAGGCTTATTGTAGCTTGAAAACTTTGTTTTGATCCTCCTACTTGGCTTTGAATCTCAACATGAGCTGTAGATGGTGGGCCTGTTGCTTGAGGGATGGTAGTAGAACTTTTTCCAGGTATAGCCTGGAATCCTATTGATGCTTGAGACTCTACTCTTCTTATTATTTTGTCTATAAAGGTCATTCTCCCAAGGTTCACCGATCCTTTGGTTTTTTTGGATTTTGGTAGAGGATTCCGTTCTCTCTCTATCTTTTTATTTCTAGTCATTCATAAAACAAATTCCTATTTAACCTCTAAAATTTTGCTATAAAGAGGGCAGGTAAGCAAGCATTTTACTTGCTAGGTACGCAGGTTCTTACCTTCCCTTTTTAGAACATAGTTTTGTCACAACAAAGGAATAGAATTAATCACTTTGAACACTCTCCCCGGAAACGGTGCCAAAATTTTGGCTCACTAAGATGTCTTTTTATAGGAAATCTTAATCCCTACATTAATTATCAACCTGAGGTTAGTCTTTCTATTTTGAGATTATCAACACAGTATGTGTAGTGAAATTAGAGGTTATCTAATGGTGAATTGTTGCAATCATTAAAGTCCAATTCTTCAATCCAATTCACACAACTCTTCAAAAAGACTACCTATGAAAGGAATGCTCATGACACCCCATGTAATTCTATACAACTTGTTTCGAAACCAATTGGAACTTCAGTGTAAATGAGAATTACACAGATAATTACTCAAATAATCTTGAGAATAATCACACTTTAACGAAGTAAAGCAACTATGGTTATCAAATGACACTAACACTCAAATCGATCTGCAATATTAAATAGAAACAACAATCAGCAACTGAACAACAATTAGTAAGTGAACAACAACAACTATGGAATATTCCTTAATGATAAACATTCTATATTGAAATCTGTAGAAGTTACTCAGTCTTATCTCTCAAGATCTATGATAAGATTCATTCAATATGAACATCAATCAACCATACATTCAATCATTCCAATCAAAAGGCGTACTTATGTCTATCTCACAATTTCAGTACAAAACTAAGTGAACAACAGTATAGATCAATGTCACCAATCTTCAAGATAAGCAAAAGAACTAAAAATTAAATCAAATGTAAGGACTCAATGTAAGCTATAACACAACGGATAAGTAGAACTTCTTGTGACTGGGCCCAAAGTCGCTAGAAGCCTCTACTTATTAAAAGCTCAAAATACGAAACTGTATCAAGCACAAACTTCTTTCATTAAATTCAAAGTAACACCTGATAGAGTCATTGAATCAACAACCTTTTTACTTCAAAGAGACTAGCTACATATCAAAAGTATAAACTGACATCTAGTTGATTTTCAGCCTTATATAACATAAAAGGAAACTTGGATAACAGTGAATCCTCGGGATCAGGAGATCCTGAGGATTTCACAATATAAACTATGATTATATGATAAAACAAGAGTATTTGATCTGAAATTTCGCTTCCTTGTCTTCCCCAGACACCATGGCTTTTCCCTTTTATGGCCTTGTGCTATCCTTCCAAGTGAACAGCTTAGGTATAATCACATCTCTGATTACAAAGATAGCAAAGAATCAGTTTTCCATACTAAATTTGCCTATTCTATCACTGACTAGTTTCTTCCAACTTTGACTAATATTTTCCTCATTTTATTCTATGAAAAAAAGATAATATTATAAGGATGATCGATAAATGGAACATTAAGTGAAGATAAATCATACCTTTTTCTTGTCCTAACAACATATCTTAACCGATAAACACCCTTCTCACTAGATCACTCCAACTAATAGGAGTATCATAAATCCTCCCATAGATAACCTCAAATGTACTCATCTTCAAGGAATCATGATATCAATTATTATAAGGAAATGCCACAGGTGGAATATACTCCTCCCACTTCCTTTGTTGATGCATGACATACATCCTCAATATATCCTTAAGAATCTTGTTAATCCTCTCTATGTTCCCATATGTTTGCATATGATAAGTTGTACAAAAGGTGAGCTATGTCCCAAGCCTGCAAAAAAATCATTCAAAAACTTGGAAGTGAACTTTGCATCTCTATATGATATAATTGTCTTGGCAACCCTATGCAACCTCACTATCTCTTAATGAATACTTGAGCCACGTTTTTATCTAAATTAGTAGACTTATTTGCAAGTAAGTGAGATACCTTGCTCAACCTATCAACCACAAACATGATGAAGTCATGCTTCCTTGATGACCTTGGAAATCCTGTAATGAGATCCATGGAAATGACCTCCCATTTCCATTCTAAAATCAGAATAGACTGCAACAAACCATCTGGATGCTTTCATTTATAATTCACCTATTGATAGTCTAAGAACTTAGAAAGAAACTCAACCACCTATTTATTCAAATTAGGACAATAATATAACTTATTGATAGCTGTCAAAGTCTTCTAGTATCCTAGGTGGTCTGAAGATGGCTTGACATGAAACACCCTTAATATAAGTTTCTTAAATTCACTATTGTTATACACATATATGTTTCTCCTAAACCTAACCAAGCCATCTAGTGTGAGGTGATATTCCTCGTCCTTATATCGGTCATAATACTTTTTCAATATTTGCTTGAGTTGATGGTATCTCTCATCATGTTTCCCTACACGTATGATCCATCCTTCAAATTTGTACCATAAGAGATCATAGTTGAAGTATGATTGACCTGCACTCTAATACTAAGAGCATCTAAAACCAATTCTATTTTTCTTCATGTATCTGATCTCAAAATCAAACTCACTAAGAGTATCCAACCATATATCTTGTCTTGCATTCAAATTGTGTTGGTCAAACAAGTACCTTAGTCGACTATGATCACTCATCAAAACAAACCTCCTGCCAAGGATATAAAGTCTCCACATCTTACATCCATAGATGATAGTGTGCAACTTAATATCATGAGTCACATTATTATGTTCATGTTCATTAAGATTTTGTAATTCATAGCACACCACTTGTCCTTGCTATATCAAGAATCCACCAAGTCATTACTTGCAAGCATTTGTAAAAACCACAAAGTCCCTATCAGGATTTGAAATCCTCAAAAAAAGAGCATTGGTAGGCAACGTCTTCAACTAATCAAAACTAGTTTCACAATCAAAATCCATTCAAACTTCTTTCCTTTCCTTTGTGATAGGATAGAAAATATTAGATATATTCTTGATGAACCTCCTTAATAACATGCTAGTCTCATGAATGATCTAAACTCGTCCACATTATTCATAGTTGGACACTCCATGGTAACCTTAATCTTATCCGGATGCACTGTTATCCCCTCCTTGGAAACAACATGTCCCAACTAATGAATTTGAGACTAAACTAAGCTACACTTTCTAAGATTGGAATACAAGTTATTATGTCTCAACAATCTTGATATTGTTTCTAGGTGCTCTACATGCTCTTGCTTACTCTTTGAATATACCAAAATATCATCAAAAAAGACTATCGCATACTTATACAAGTAACGACACAACACATTGTTCATCATTGGCATGAAGGTAGTTGGAGCATTGGTAAGACCAAAATAAACCACCACAAACTCATAGTGCCCATACCTTGTACAAAATACATTATTGTAGATGTGATCTTTGTTGATGTGCACCTAATGATATCTTGATCTTAGATCAATCTTCGAAAATATTGCAACTCCCTTTAGCTGATCAAAAAAATCAGAAATTTGAGGCAATGGTTACCTGTTATTGATAGTCACCTTGTTCAACTACCTATAATCCATGTACAATTTGATAGTATCATCTTTCTTATTTACAAACAACACTGGTTCTCCCCAAGGAGATACACTTGGTCTTATGTATCCCTTGTCAAGCATCTCTTTAAGTTGGAACTTTACTTCCACCAACTCGGGCATGCTCATCTCTAAGTTTCCTTAGATTTTGGTGCTACTCCTCGCATCAACGTGATAGAGAAGTCCACTTCCCTATGAGGAGGAAACTCTGGAATCTTTGCAAGAAACACATCCTAAAACTGCTGCAAGATAGGATACCTTCATGATTTCACCATCCTCGTCCTCCTTCCCTTTGTAACTAGAAGCATGAACTGCAAACAATAAACATAATTTCCTATGGACGCACTTCACTTGCATTGTTATAACCATCCTCACTAATGTAGGCTTCTTATTTCCCTGCAAGACTCTATTTTCTCCATCCTCATCTAGGCATTCATTTTCCTTCTCATAGAAATCTCCCTTGATCATATGAATAAACAACCAATCCATGCTCAAAATCATGCTATATACACCCAAAGGAAGAAAATGTAGGTTTGTTGTTGTAGGCATTCCATTAAGCTCGAATGCACATGACTTTAGCCAATGATGAACTCTTCTCTTTTTCCTTATAGCCATCTGCACCAACCAAATTTTTGCATGCGCCACCTTATCCAAACGACATTATTCCACCAATTAAGGACACAAATAACTATAATCTGATTCAAGATTGATCAAAATAGAAACAACTTGATCATAAAGCCTACCTTCCATCTTGATAATGGATGCCTAGTGATATGCCTTCATGTTATCAACTGCTACATAAATTCAGGGAATGCCCTAACCTACATCCCCTAATTTCTGCACATCCTCAGCAATGTATATCTAAGGTATCTCACATTCATACAACTGACTATCCTTCTTGTGATTATCTCTACCACAAATCCAACACTTCAATGGTTCTCTACCACTACCTTTATTCTGCTACTCCACAAGGTGAGGCGCATATCCTTTCTCAACTGCATTGGAATTCTTATGCAGAGCTACATTTTTATTCTCACTTGCATCTAGAGATATTCCTCACTTCTTAGGCCATTTTCCTTTAGCCTTCTCATTACCCTTCTAGTCACACTAGAACTCAGGCTTGTGCTTTGACTATTCATAACAATGCTTCAATTTACTGATTGCTTGCTCTAATGGTTGAGGCTTATCAAACTTACTTTGGTATTTGAATGCTAATGTAAATCCACAGATGAACCATTGGATATGTTCTTTTTCATCCTTTATACATGGCACATATCTCAACAACTCTAGAAATTTGGTTGTATATTATTCGTCTGACATGGAACCCATCCTTATCTAATACAATTCCTTGAACTTTCCATCATAATACTTCTAAAACAAGTACTTCTTCCTGAAGAGATTTTCAAATTCCTCCCAAGTCAACTCTTCTTCCCTCATTCCCCTAACATGCTTGAGATCTTCCCACTAGATATTTGGTTTTCCCTTAAGACTAAAATGATCTATCTTGGCTTTCATATTTTCTAAGTAATTATGAAGTTTGAAAATTGTCCTTATTCCAAGTAGTCATACTTTTGCATCTTCTTAATTTCTCATCTCACCGTCAAAAGTAGGAGGCTTGGATTTGTTGAATTCCTCTAGAAAATACCCCTTCTTACCTCTTCTATAATGATGTTGGTTGTGATTGTAATGATGTCTACAAGAAGTAAGGCTAGAATAAAATCTATGCATACTAGCCCTCTTCTTAGGAGTATCCAAGAGTCTTCCACTATTTATTTTATCATCCTTGTCCATCACATATGTTTTCTGAGACCTTCTTTCATATGCACCATTAGTCCCTTCTTCCATCCTATGTCCATGACTTGTCCCCACCTATCCCCACTTGTACATATCTGAAAGGCTTTGAAGAATGACTACATTGACCTTAGATTTCATTCCTTGAGATTTCTCAAGCCTTTCCTAGGATTTAGTGAACTGTTAATTATCATCATTACAACTTATGATCTCCACTTTTAGAGTTCTTATTGTATCTGCTATATCTTTAGAGTCTCACCCTCCTTGACACACAACTAATTTCTCCCATCCCACTAATTTATCTTTTTCCCTATACAAAGAGTCATATGAATTGTATTCAACCACTCTACTCTTCATCTCCTAACCTTCCATTTTCCTGCAACATAGCATTGTTAGCTAAATAAAATCATAATAAAAAATATTGCATCAACGTATTATTGTTGACGCTATTGCATCTACAGAGGTCAGTTCAGATTAGCAAGATACATAATAATATCAAAAGCATATCTTGCACATGGATATAATATCAAAAAGAATAAATAGTTGACATGCATGTATGGTAACAATATAGAAAAGTGACATGCATGTATATCAATCTGCATTTACCCCTAGGTCAAGGGTTGTGAACCTACTCCGATAGCACTTTGTAACACAACGCCCCACATTTACTCACTTTTAGAAGCTCACCAAGGTAGAAATGAGTTGAGGGTTACTATGTGTGACTCAACATCCAAGATACAATTATGGAAGTCGTTCCAATTTTCCAAATTTTATTTCAAAACCCAGAGACACCTCGTCACCCATATGTTAGTCACTTTCCACTAGTGACATTTTCTTTGAGACAGAGCCACTTTCAACCCAACTTTATAGCCCAACTGCATGCGTACATTATTTCCATTATGGCCAGAGGGCTCCACCCACATGCATAACTTAGCTTTCATGTGGCTATGGCCAAAAATTCCCTTAAAAGAGAGCGTGACCACGGATCCTATTCTAGATTTTTAGGGTTAGCCTATAGGCCAACTACCCACCTCTATCGAGAACTATTCCAATGATAATTACAAATATTCATATTCTACTCTTAGGATCAGATCTTGGTGAAAATTTCCTAACACATATGAATCATTTCTACAAACACTATGCAAAGAAAGTATTTGTAGGTCATGAATGCATATATGTTCATTGTTTCATTAGTTTCATCATAGAACCATTAAGGAAGCTCATTTCCCTCTTATACTTCTTGTAATAAACACATATTAGCTCATGCATTCATGTGACTATCTAATAACTTGTCAAACTAGGGACAATATCAATAACAAGAGAACATCCTTTAATAAAAAATATACCATGCATGTAACCATCATTTAAATAGAATGAAGCCATGACAAACCAGTCATAAAATCACACATTAAACTAGAATGTGTGCTCATTCATCTCAATTGGAAATAACACATAATAACATATGCATAGTACTCAAAAAGTGAAGACTTCCATGTACCACTCGACCATAGATTAGGACTGATCCAATTCTTTCTTCCAACCCAATCACCCTCGTGCCATATTCTAAGCATGAACGTGGGATCACATGGGATCAAACAAACATAACCAAATACATAATCTAGAGGTCAAATCACCTCCACCCTCAAGCCATAGTGATTTCACCTAACCTAGTCCCGAAATCACCAAAACTAATACAACCTTGGATGCCTAAGGATTTCTTCACCATACCGAGAGGAATTTTCCTATCTCTGCCCACCTCTCAAGAGCATCCTAGAGAGAACTATCTCCACCCTCAATTGTTTTTATTTTCATGAGATCACCTCAACCGAATCCAAATCCACATAGAATCCAAAGCTTAAACAAAATGAAAGCCCAATAGACCATGGCTATCCAGGAAACAACAAACGAAAGGTTTCATATTATTGTAAATCTATGAAAATTCCATGCTAGACAACAAACATGACCAATAAACCAATCCATAAACTATGCATTCACATCCCAAGAAGATAATCAAACATGAAACCTTTCACTTGAAAAATCCTCTTGTTGGTGCACTTTATTTTCTTAATTTACACCCTTTCTTAAAACTGTCCAATATTCTTCTTGTGCTCCCTTACTTTTCCTTCTTGCTTGCTTGTGTCTTCCTTGTGTCCAAGTGCTCTCTCTCTTGCTTCTCCTTGTCCAATTGAGAATGCTTGAATTCTTTCTCCCTTTTTTCTTTTCTTTTCATTTTCCTTCATTTTCCCTTGCATGCATATTATTATCTCTTCATCATCATTTTCTCTTATTTTCCTCTATTTCTTGTGTTAAATTTCCATTTATTTCCTTTTTCCTCTTGGCAATGCCAATGCCAATTTTCATAACCAATAAATAAATAATTAAGAACATGTGGATCCCAATATAATATTTTTCCCTTCATTCAACTTGTAATATGTGTCCCATGACATTGGTTTGATTTATTTATATCGAATCTTAACATGGGGATATTACATCTCTCAAAATTGAAAGTTATGTTTCAGCTATCGACTTTCAAGCTCAATTGTATTGTTGGACACTAAACATTGATTCTACTACAAATAAATACTAGTTATTTATTCTAAGAAATTAATGTTTTGGGAAGAGTCCTTGCATAGCTTATCTATGATTATAGATCACCTAGAGAGCTCTTTATAGAACTTGTCATAGATATGGACTAGCCTACAATTTCTTGGTTTTCAGAGTGAATCTTGGTAGTCATTTTCACTAAGAATATGGACCATAGAAGAGGCAAGCAAGGTGAGTAGAAAATAGAGTAAATAATAGAATTCCATATAGAAAAATAAGGATATTTGGATGGAGTGGTGTTGAATACTGCAAATAAATGTGTCAAAGTATCCTTGTGTTGAAGAATCCCTATAAATTTTTATGGACAATTGCAAATTAACTTTTACTTCAAATTCTGATATCTCATGTCAAATGGCCCAACATCTCACCCATTAATAAACACTTGATTTTGGATTACACTTCGAGGGTTTAACTCCCTCTAGCACAATTCCCAACTAAAAATCCATATTAAGAAACTTGAAAGTGAAAATTGAAATAATAGTTGTTGATAAAACTAGTGTCATTGATGTCAAGTAATGCGATAGCTAGTTTAAGGGAGATTGTTGAGCATGTGGGTAGTTGTAGTTTGTAGTTTTAGGTTAATAGGGAGCCTAGTAAGTGCGTTAATGTGTATTTAAGATTAGCTAAGGTCAAGGATATAGGTAATACTTTTGAGGGAATTTTAGTTTCAGTTTCTTAACTTTAATGGGGAAACTCAATGTCTAATTGGATAGTTCTCTCAAATACCTTTCTAATGGTACATGATAATTGGTTTAACTTGTAAGTGATAACGAGTTATTATGATTTTTTATTTGGAAATATTCTAGCTCCTTTACGTTCCATCACACCACTAATACACCTAATGATTAGCCTAATTGAGGGTTATCCTAAGCTAATCAATAATTAGTGTTAATTTGTGCCCTCGACTATGTGGCCCTTACTAGTGTAAAGGTTGGAAAATGAATTTGTTCAAGGCCCCGAGACCGTGAAGACATTGTATTAATTAATTATGGGGAAAACATGTTCAATACTAAGCTAACTAGGGATTATCCATTTTCCCTGATAGTGCGACCCCAACAAATTTGCAATGAATAGTAAAATGGATTTTCCTAGGGACGTAGGATGAGTAGGACATGGCACTAATGTAAGGTGAAATATGGGTTCGGACCTAGAAGACATGTCACTTCATAAATAGGACATGTGGTAGGCATATTTTTCACTTTTGATTGCTCAAGTGGCCTATTTTTGGGTAGGGCATGGCATCACCCTAAAGGTTCCATATGGAATAATGACATCACCATGCCAACAAGATTGCATTAGTAAGACACATTAGAAAAAGTGTTACTTAGCTCTACGGATGACATGGATGCATATGAAAGGTGGCAAAGTTTGATTGGTTAACATCATATGATGTGGTTCTGGCATGAGAAGATATTTTTCCATGTTGTTAAACTACATGATTATTTTCTTAATTACAATTTAAGATAAACTAGTAAGCGATTAGTTTTAATCCCTGGCACATGGATCACTACTATTTGTAAAGGTTTGCTAAATGAGTAATATATGGGGAATAGAGGTTGTGATGGAAAATAACACTTGATGAAAAAACTCTTAGTAATTGACTAGAACATTGGCACGAGAACCTTAGATGTTTTTGTGAGTTTGGTTTAACGAAAATTCTATGGGACCTTGGGAATTTTGAGGATAAAATAGATAGAAGATGTCATAATAATTCATAGGAATTGACTCAAATACACAACCCTAGCTATTTTTTTTAGGATGGAGAAATGGGTTTTCTTGGCAACCTAGGACCATCAGGATGTGGCTCAGAGCTGTTCGAGATGACATGACATGAATGAGTTGGCTGAGGTAAGAGACTTGTTCCTAATGATAGTTGTGAAGATGTTCAAATTGGAGGAAAATGATGGAGTTGTAGGTAGTTATCCAATGGATCAATAGAGCACATGTGGTACCAAGGTTTATTTTCCTATATTTGAGAAAATACTAAGATCCCCGCCCCCCCTCGTTAAAGGTTAGCAAGTTGGCGGTTCAAAAGTGAATCTCAGTTGTCAATATTGTTCTCATTAACTACAGGTTTTAAAGAATCATGGATGTCAACGATTGGATAAGTCACTTGGTGCTAAGTGCCTAAAGGATCAATATTATGGTTTAGGGCCATGCTCACATGTGCTTGGGCACCAACTGTTAAGGGCTATGAGACAAATTTTGGTGTTTGGGTGCCAAAGCAGTTAAGAAAATAAAATCATATAAGTTGAAGAAATAAACTTATATAAGTTGTATAATGATGATAAATGAAGAGTGCATGGAAGATGGAGTGAGATGAAGTTGATGATAAGTAGAGTTATTCCCATGCAGAAGTGAATGATTGAATGACTAGTGCGTTGGCTAAGAGAGCAAAGTGTTTTTTATGTAGTGTAGAAAACTTTGCTTGATGAATATGAAGATGAGCAAAACATAGATGATGGACCTATAAATCATGATTTTAACCATAGAATTGAAGATTATAAAGAACAGATGAAGAAATCTATTTTATGAATATGAGGATGAGTGGAATATAGATGAAAAACCTATAATTGATGATTTTGATAAAAGATTTGAGGAGTATAAAGAACAACTATATGACATAGTGAATAATTTAGAATAATATCAAATTGTTCAAGAAGACTTTAATGTAAGAAATCTTAATCTAAAAATGAATGAAATATATATCTGATAGGTTGATTGAGTGACGCTTGTGATGATCAAAGGTTGGTGCCTCTAGTAACTTGGGCTTGCAGACCTAAGGGGGTTGTTTCCTCTTATGAGTTGGTTCTCACAAAAATTAATGTAATTAGACATTTGAGTTCATAATTACATCATCATGTAAATAAAATTTATGGTTTTCTCCTGTAGCGATTTCCACATTATTTTCTACATTCAAAGTTTTATGTGAGTGGTGCTTTGTTTCATCAATTATTTTCATTTGATTGATTATTTGAGTAGATAAGTATAATTTTATTTACAATATTGATTCACGCCTCCATATTAGTATTCTTTGATTCCCAACAATTTGTATAAGATTAGGTTCCTTTAACAACAATTTAGTTATTGGATGGTAGATTTGTAGGGAATCATGGCAAGTCATGATGGACTCTTTTAAAATAGAGCACCCATCTACGGTGGAACAAATTATTCATTTTGGAAAATAATAATGGAAACCTATCTAATGTGTCTTGACTTTTCTCAGACTAGGATTAACACCGTGATTGACTTGTTGCATTTTCATTAAGATAGCATATGACTATATATAAGGAGAAGGAGACTATAGGGTTTCATCTCCCAATGTCTCTTCATCTTCCAACTTCATTTTATTTTTACTATTTACAATATTTACATCAGTTTAATTAATCCCAATGATTAGGTGAAAGCATTCCCCCCTTAATTTGAAGGGATGTTGGTGAGCCCAAGCATCATTCCGAATCTTTCAATTGTTTCCCTTCCAATCGCTTTGATGAAGATGTCTACAATATGCTCATTTGTGGAAGAACGTCATAGGTGGATTATTTTGACCTTAACATGATGTCGAATCATATGGTATTTTGTATTAATGTGCTTCAATTGATGATGGAACTTTGGGTTCTTGGAAACTTTATTATAGAAGTATTGATTAAAAGAGGATTTGAATGCACTCATTTCTCTTGCAAATCTTACACAATTTTCATAAGCCACACAATTTCCTTCATTGCTTGAGTTGCTACCACATAATTTTCCTTAGTTTTTGAATCTTCTAGAATTGATTATTTATGTGATGTTCAGGATATAGCTCCTGCTACAAGACTCATAACATAACCTAAAGTAGATACCCCAGTTTCATTATCTCCATTGAAGTCTGAATCGGAGTATCCAATCAGGATGAAGTCATCCACCTGTGTATACTTTGGTCCAAATTCTTGAGTTCCCTTCAGGTATATTAGAACTCTTTTTGCAGTAGAATAATGACCCTCAAAATTATTTTGCATAAACCTAGAGAGGATTCCAACAAAAAATGAAATGTCCGACCTCACAGTAGTCAGGTTCTTGAGACTTCCTATGAGCTACCTATACTTTGTTTCATCCTCAAATTCTCTTCTTTCAGTGGATGTGAGATTTAAGTTCTGTTCCACTGGAGTAGTCAAAGGATAGAACTCAACCATGCAAAAATTGTTCAACAAATATCCAATGTACTTCTTTTGAGAGGGGAATATAAACTCCATATGTTGAGTTACTTCAATACCAAGAAAGTAGTAAACATATACAAAATCTTCATCTCAAAACCTTTCCTCAACTCTTTCTTTATGGATGTAATGTAGCTTTCATCATTCCCAATCATTAGAAGATCATCTAAATACACCACAAGATATACAACTATTTGTCAACTTTATTGACAAACAAAGTTTCATCATCAAGATCATAATGTTTCAAATTGAGTTGTAAAACATTCTCAGCTAACTTCTCGTACCAGGCTCACGATGCTTGCTTGAGGCCATACAAGGATTTTTCAAGATTTCATACTTTGTGTTCCTAACCCTTCACAAAAAATCCGTCTGTTTGGGACATAAAAAAATATTCTTTTAGATCTCCATTCAGGAAAGTAGCTTTTACATCCATTTCATGGACTTTCTAGCTATTTTGTGTTGGCAAGGCAAAGAGTGTCTGGATGGTAGCCCATTTTGGTGTGGGGGAAAATGTCTCCTCATAGCTGACCCCTTCATTCTATGCAAAACCTTTTCCCACAAACTTGACTTTATTCTTATCAAGTGAGCCATCTTCTTTATCATTGTTCTTGAAAACCTACTTGCGGCCTATTCATTTGGTTTCCAATTGAGGATCAATGAGCTTTTGGTGCCATTCTTTAACACAGAATCATATTCTTTATGCATAGCTTATTTCCATTCATCATGATAAGAACCTTCTTTGAAGTAAGATGGTTTGAAATATATAGAAAAATTTAGGTCATAATCATAAGAAACATTCATATCAACAAGTGAATCATAATCATCTACATTAACCTCCATTCTCTTTATTTGAGCTTCTTATTCTTGTCTTTCCAATCTCATGAAGATGAACACTCTCAAGTGTCATTGTTATCCATTTTGGAGGACCTTTCTAACATTGCCCAGGCTACTCATTGATTGCGATGAGGTTGAATCAATATTTAGTCTCCCAATTCTATTAATCACAACACTCAATGTGTCATTAGTGGCTGAAGCTTTATGTGGGGGAGAGATTGACTTAGAAGAAGATTCCACAAATTGATCCAATATAGGGATCCCCCCCTTCAATATGTGGAATCTCATTATCAAAATGTTGAAAGGACTTTGTATCCTTGAATCTGTCCAAGCGATCAAACTGCCTCTCAACAACATTGTTAGTCTTGGGAGATTCATGAAAGATCACATTTTTAGGTATTTTACACTTTTTATTCACTTCATCAAAGAGATGGTATGATTGGAGGTTTTTGAGTACCCCAAGAGGATACATTTGTGACTCCTTGAACTTATTTTATTTCTCTACTCCTTAGATATCAAGACATAATAGGTGCAACCAAAAACTTTGAGATGCCTCACCGAAGGAATGTGGCCATACAACATTTCATTGGGAGTCTTGTTTTTTATAGCATTAGATGGACACCTATTCTTTATATACACAACACATAGAACTGCAACAACCCAAAACATATGTTTAACAGTCTTGAAAAACATAGTTGAATGTACCATATTTAAGATTATCTTGCGCATTCTTTCAGCTACTCCATTATGTTGGGGATTATACGGCACAATTTTTTATGTTTCATCCCATGTTGGCAAAGATAGTTTTCAAATTAATTTTATGTATATTATTTTCCATTATCAGTACAAATATACCTAGTATAATATTATGCATCATTTTTAAGGCATGAGTGAAAGTTTTTGAATGTTTAAAAAGCTTCAGATTTGTTCTTCAATAAATAAACCCAACGCATTATGGTGTAGTCATCAATAAATGTCATCATATATTTATTACCATTTGAAGAGGGAATAGGCATTGGGATACATAAATCAAAATGAACGAGTTCAAGTTTTCTATGTTCTCTGCAATGAGAATCTGTTATGAAACTAGCTCAAGAAAAGATCAGGAAGCTCTAATTTATATGCCATAGTACCAATCTTTTGCAACACCTTCTACAGACCATAATACTTTGGTGATAATTTATTATCCTTCTTAGCTTGCTTGAGGGACATTTTCTTATATGGTTATAGCCTTAAGAATACCCAATCACCTACATGAACTTCTTTCACTGCGATGTTGATCTGCCTGTTGTTTCATTCTATTCTGTGCCAACACGAGGTTATCCTTTAAGAGTTGGAGGACTTGTCGTTGATGTTCGATGTGATGTTCCACTGCTTGAACCTTAGAATTTTCTCTTAAATATGATGTGATGGATGGTGGCTGATACCCATAAAGTGCCATAAATGGGGTCATTTTTGTTGCTGTATGGAAGGAAGTGTTATACCACCATTCAGCCAGAGGCAACCATTTGACCCATTGTGTCTGTTTATCAGATACAAAGCAACGAAGATATCCTTCCAAACATTTGTTTACTATCTCAGTTTTCCCATCAGATTGAGGATGATAAGATGAGCTATGAGCTAACTGAGTACCAAGACAAGAAAATAATTCTGTCCAAAAATTTCCAGTGAAAATGGGATCTCTGTCACTTACAATAATCTTTGGGTTTCCATGTAGTTTTTGAATTATTTCCATAAATGCAGTAGAAACTGTACTAACTTTAAATGGATGTGATAATGCACAAAAGTGTGCATACTTGGTAAGTCTGTCAACTACCACCATGATGACACTCTTTCCCTCAGACTTGGGTAAACCTGTGACAAAATCCATTGAAACCTCCTCCAACGTTGGCTTGGAATGGATAAAGGTTGTAATAGACCCGGTGTCTTAATTGTTTCAACTTTATTTTGTTGGCAAACCAAACATTCCGCCACAAAGTTTTGAATATCTGATTTAAGGCCATCCCAAAAAAATTCCTTCTTAACCCTGTGGTAAGTTTTTAAAAATCTTGAGTGCCCTCCTGAGGGAGAAGTGTGTAATTCGATAAGAATCTTTTGTTTTAGTTGGGAATTCTTACATAGGTATAAGCGATCTTTGTACCATAATGAATCATTTTGCCAACTAAATGTATCCAATGTACTAGATTCTTGTTGTAACTTTCGAATAAGTGCCCACTCTTCTTCGTCATTCTTCCATTCCTCCCTTGCTTCATTTATTGAATCTGGTTGGATAATAGAAATGGCACACAACAATGCTTCCACATCCTCATACTTTCTTGAGAGTGCATCTGCCACCACAGTTTGCTTCCCTTTTTTGTAGATTATTTCAAAGTCATAACCCAACATCTTTGTGACCCAATTTTGTTGCTCTTCATAGGATAACCTTTGTTCTAAAAAGTATTTAAGGCTATCATGATCTGTTTTTACCTTGAAGTGTCTTCCCATTAGGTAGGGTCGCCATTTCTTAAGTGCATGGAGTATTACCAACATTTCCTTCTCATAAATAGCTTTGTGTAAAAACTTTCCCTTGATTGGACGACTTTCAAAAGCAATGGGTCTTTCATCTTGCATTAAAACAGCACCAATTCCATTTCCTGAAGCATCACATTCCATAATAAAGGTTTTTGTGAAGTCCGGTGTAGCTAAGACCGGTGCTTGGCACATTTCCTCTTTAAGATGTTCGAAGGCCTTTGTTGCTTCTGGAGTCCATGAAAATGCATCTTTCTTCAATAATGTTGTTAGAGGTGCTACTATTCTCCCATAATTCTTAACAAACTTGCGATAATACCCTGTCAACCCGAGAAATCCTCGCAGATGCTTTATGATGTGGGATTCTCCATTCCTTAATGGCTTTAATTTTGCTAGGGTCTACCTTAACTCCTTCATGAGATACAATATGACCCAGATATTCCACCTCTTGTACTCCAAAGAAACTTTTGGATCTTTTTGCATATAATTGTTTCTCCTCCAATAGTTGTAGCACCCTGTCAACATGTCCAACATGATCCTTCCAAGACTTGTTGTAGATTAGTATATCATCAAAAAATACTAACACGAATTTTCTAAGGAAGGGTTTGAAAATGGAATTCAACAAACCTTGAATTGTAGAAGGTGCATTGGTAAAGCCCAAAAGGCATGACCAAAAATTCATAATGACCCTCATGAGTTCTAAATGCTGTTTTCGGAATGTCTTCAGTCTTCAATCTGATTTGATGATATCCTGAACGAAGGTGAAGTAAATTGATCCATGCAATTTATCCAGGAATTCATCAATGACAGGAATGGGAAACTTATCTTTAATAGTGAGCTTGTTGAGCTCCCTATAATCCAGACACATGCGCCATGATCCATCCTTCTTGTGCACCAATACTGGTGGAGCAGAGAAAGAACTTTGACTCAGTTGAATTATACCAGCCTCTAGCATTTCTGCAACCATACGTTCAATTTCACTCTTTTGGGCATAGGGATATCTGTACGGCCTGATGTTTGGAGGAACACTTCCTGGAATCAGATGAATAGCATGATCATGATCACGAATAGGTGGGAGACCTTTGGGAGTCTCAAATACCTTGGAATGATTCTCCAAGACTATTTAGAGATATGGAGAAATAGATGATTCCAATGTGGAAACATCTAGCGAACATAAACATGCAATTAAACCTTTTTGTTCCTTTTTTAGAAGTTTTGTCATACCACTAGAGCTGATTATCTTTTGGGTTTCCCTGCAATACCTCTTAATACAACTTCCTTTCCTTCCATAGAAAATTTCATGAAAAGTTCTTGAAAATTAAAAGCTATTGTACCCAAGGATTATAGCCATTGGACTCCTAATACAACATTAGCATCTCCCATTGGAATGGAGAGCATTGGGCTAGTCAATACATATTCTCCCATGGATAGCTTGATGTTATGGCACTTTCCAGAGCAATTTATTGTTCCTCCATTTGCAACCATCACTTGACACTCTAGTGTTGGATATAGGAAGCAATTCAATTCTTTTGCTACCTTACAATGAATATAATTGTGGGTACTACTTGAATCAATCATCACTTTTACCTTTTTCTTCTTGATTTGTCCTTCTATCTTGATGGTTTGAGGAGTGGTAATTCCAGCCAATGCATTACAAGATATAGTCAGATTCATTTCTTCTTTATCTAGGCTTTGTTCCTGGAGTATATCCTCTTCTTTTGACCTTTCTTGCTCCTTTCCTTCTTCCTCTTCACAATTTATGTAGAATAATTTCTTCCCAGCACACTTATGACCTATAGTGTATTTTCTATCACAACTATAACAAAGCCCTTTTGCTCTTTTTTCTTCCAATTGTTTTGGTTTCAACCTTATAGGTTGTGGAAGACTAGGGGCAATAACACTTTCATATTTATAGTTGTGAGTGGTATGCTTCCTAGTTGCCATAATTTTGCTTTCCATTTTTCTTGCTAACCTAAATGCCTTCTCT